>CAUYQG010195248.1:0-50665 GCA_963574415.1 Tarsius wallacei
GGAGGTGGGATTGACAGTAGTTGAGATCTGCTTGTGTAGGGTACACCTCATCAACAAGGGTACCTGCACAATGAATATTTGTATACCTAACCTTGAATTGTAACCCACAATTTAAAAAATAAAATATTTTTTAAAAGCGTACAACTATAGATGCAATGGACATTTTGAAATCATAAGAGGAAAAAATAAGTTTAAGTAATTTTAAAAAGTAGAAAACATATAAACAAATATTCACTAAAAAAATAAAATTTGGAAAAAATTTCCAAAACATCTTATCACTCCAAATGGTTTTATTTGACTTTTTCCAACCTTCAAAGAATAGGTAATTATACTTTTATATAATTTGTTTTAAAAGGAAAAACTTACCATGCCATTTTATGAGAATAGTAATTTATACAGATTAATCCCACTTAAGATTTTAGTTGCAAATATCCTAAACAGCAGCAAACAAATTTATAATGTATTAAAAACAAATACAGTCATCCCTGGGTATATGCCAGACATTGGTTCCAGGTACTCCCCCTACCGTATACCCACAGATACACAAATCCACACACTTTCAAGTCCACAGTCAGCCCTGTGGAATTTTCCCATAGGAAAAGTCATTTCCCTGCATACGCAGGCTTCCAATCCCAGAAATGCTATATTTTCAATTTGCACAGGAATATTGTATTTTCAATCTGTGACTGGTTGAAAGAAGTTCAAGTATAAGTGGAACTGTACATTTCAGACCCTATGTTTTTCAAGGTTCAACTAGATATCAAGAATAAGAGCTGGCTGGGTGCAATGACTCATGCTTGTAATTCCATCACTTTTGGAGGCTGAGGTGGGCGAATTGCTTGATCCCAGGAGTTCAAGAACAGCCTGGGCAATACATAGTGAGACATCGTCTCTACAAAAAAATCTAAATTAGCCACTCATGGTAGCGTGCCACTGTAGTCCCAGCTACTCAAGATACTGAAGTAGAAGGATTATCTGAGACTGAGGCTCCTGTAAGCCATGATCATTGTGATTATGCCCCTGCACTCTAGCCTGAGCAACAGAGTGAAACCCTGACTCAAAAAAAAAAAAAAAAGAAGAGTTAATAACAGACTGAAAGAAGTTCTAGCACCTACTGGACTCTTCACTAACATGAGCCAATAAACTCTATTGCGTGTGTGTGTTTGTGCATGTGCTTAAGCCCTTTGGAATTTGGCTTCTGTCACTTGAATCAAGAAGTATTCTAATATAGTAGTAAAGTGCAAAAATAAGTGAGCATAAGTGAGAGTTAAGTGATCTCTGTTCAAGATCTGCTTCTGTCAACACATAATTATGACATCTAGGCCGAGGAACTTTATGTTGCTCTCTCCTCTGAATTCCTACAATAAATGCTTTCTCCATTTTTAATGCATTAAAAATGCATTAAATTCATTAAACATATAAATATGAAGTGCCTTATGATGTCTTCCATCTTGACTAGCTATTTAAATCTTTATTAACGCTTTATTCATCTTATGTCTTATTTCCCCAGATTGTAAGTTCACATATCCTTTCAAATAGGGGATGCTGACACCCCTCCTGTAACCCAATACACACCCCACACACAAAATATGGGGGGGAAAAATAGAGTATATTTATAAAAATTGTATATTCTTACATGTTTAAACTTCAGTCACCTTCAAGGTACTTTCCGTTTGATGCAATACACCTATTGAGATGCTTTTTCCACTGCTCAAAAAAGTTTTTGAACTCATCAATTTTGATGCCTGTTCATTCTTCTGCTGTTTTTTGTTTCATCTCTTCCACATTGGCAAGACGTTTCCTTTTGAAGACTTTTTTCATTCGGGGAAAAAAAAATCATTTGGGACAAGATCAGGTGAATAGGGAGGGTGGGACACCGGAGTCATGCTGTGTTGGCCAAAAACTGCTGAACACTCAGCGTGGTGTGGGCAGGATCACTCATAAATCACCCATCACAAAATGGGCAAATGTATTGAAAGACTCTCCCCCAAAAGCTCACTGAAGCTGAATGCAGCCTCTCACAACAACACTAGCTGGTACACTGATGCCAATGGGTTCCTAGAACACTTACCTAGCGGGGAATGCCTATACTGCAAGGGGCTTGCCCTCCAAAAAATAATTCGGGTTTTTTCTGGGATCCTCCTCATGTATGAGGAAACATATTTTAGGGCACTCTCAACTTTGAAAATGTTAGGAATCTGTAAGAATATTGCAGCACCAAGTATCAGGACTATTTCCTGATTCCATGGCATTTTATTCAAATTGACCAAGCTACCTTGTGCCTTGTGCCTTGTCCTTTCAATACCACATGGACCTTGAAGCAGAGTTTGCCTTAGGCCTTTACAACCCCAACATGGAATACTCTCAGTGTACTGAAAGTACCACTGAATTAAACTGACCTAGATCCAAATTTTCCTTTACATCCAGAACTGAAAAAGAGCTGAAGTAGAGAACAAAAGATTTAATTTTTTTTAAAAAACCCAAGTAATAACCCTGATCCTGCCACTTGTTAGCTGTGTGACTTGCCATTTGTTAATTAACTTCTCTGAGCTTCTGTTTCTTCATATATAAGTGGGAATAATAATCCCTGCCTTGCCTTATAAAGTTGTAAGGAACAAAAGAAATAACTCTAGCAAAGAATAACTCTAGGCTTCACTTACTAGGCACTATGATATCATACTACATATAATATCCCATTTAAAACTTCTAATAACCTCACAGGTATCTATCATACCCTAACTCAACAGATGAAGTCACTGAGGCCCAGAAAAGTTAAGTAACAAGTAGGCCTTTTCAGATTCCTAAGTATACATTCCTTCCATCTTACTATTCTACTTGGTAAACACAAAGCACAAATGCCAGGCATTCCATCCCTCAAGTTCCAAGGGACTAAGAAATCTGGCCCACCTAGCTAGCTTAGCATCAGTCCAACAGCAACTGCTTGATAAGTAAGTATGGAATGAAGGCAGACAGTGGTCTGGGTCCCAAAATCAAAACAACAAAGAACAAATGAGAATCAACATGGGATCCAAGGACTCCTTGCTCAATCACAGTAGCTAGGATTGACAAAACTGTGGAGCACAAAACCCTACAACTTCTCTCTTCTATACCCAAAGCAGAGGATGCTTTGGTCTTGGCCCTCTTTCTGATCAGCCCAAGTGTGGCCTCAAGTCCATAAATGTACTCTAGCAGCAGCAAAATCCATTGATCAGAGCTGCCTGCAAGATGAAACTATCAGCCATGGTGGGGCCCTGTAAAAACCCTGCCTATACCCTGTTTTGAGCTGGCAGAGTGGATCTATGGCCAAGCCTGGAAGCAGATTAGGAAAACCAAAGAGGATGGAGGGAAACTTACTTCTTTACAAGTCCATCTGCTTACTAAACAATATTGACCCTACAACATGCCAGGCTCACGCATGATGCAGGCATACAATGATGACCAAAACCAGAGCTTGTTCTCAGCTGGCTACAGGGCATCAACAAGCAATTGCAGTACTACCAACTTTCTCTCTATGACACTGAAAGGTTTTGGAGGGCCACAAAGCAGGCAGGAAAGTCAGGTTTACTAGAGAAATCAGAAACAGCCAAGATGGGTCAGTAACTCAGTCACAGCAAAGTCCTTTGTTGGAACCCTTGGGGCTAGATGACTTTCAGGATTTGGGTTCCTCTGGATTTTAAAAAGGCAATATGTTATATATACCATATATTATTTAATAACCCAGTGGAGTCTGAGGAAACACCTTGTAATAAAACACATTAATAATTAAAACATGAATATTCACATTGATAATGACAAGTAAAGGCTCTAAACAACCTCATCTCAGGTCAAGCCATCCTAACCTCATGAAAAACATTCCAGCTTTTAGATGTTTGGATTTTGGAATTCCAGGTAAGGGTTTGCACACCTGAACTAAGGATAACATTGAAAATATCTGTTTTCATCAACAAGGGTACCTGAATAATCAACGTTTATATACCTAACCCTGAATTGTATCCCCACATCTTTAAAATAAATAAATAAATAAATAAGAAAATATCCATTTTAAGAGAAAAGTTAAGTACATGTATCTGAATTCTAGAGGAAACAACCCAAACCACATATTAATATTTAACAAAGACATACAAACCTTTTTCCTGATTTACTGATAAATTAATGTAATTGTAAGATGCAGGATAGGGTCTAAAGATAACAGAATATACAAAGAAATTAAGTAAATACAAGGAACACACTAAAAAATGTGAGGGTCTTGGGATCAGGGCTCCTGCCATGGGGCAAAAATCTTATGCTGAAATTTACTTCCTGAAGGAAACTGAAGCATCTGAGACTTTGTAGTTCAGAGACAAAGGTGTCTAAGAATTGCAATGACTTATTCTTCGTTGCTACATATAATGGATGCTTTTCGGTCCTCATTTGCTATCCTCTCAGCAGAATAGAAACTATGACCCTTTCCCTGTCCTCCATGACAACACAGCCTCATTTCCCTTTGTTCTTCCTGCTTATCTTTTCAGTCACCGCAGCCAACTAACTCATTTCTTCCACCATGTCTTGGCACCAACGCTCCTCAGACATCTACTGTGAGCACTCTGCTCCATCCACATGCTCTCTCTGCAAATCTCAAACAACTCACAGTATCAGCACCCATCTCATGAGGCTGGCCAGCAGAGCGCCTTCTCCACCCCTTCCCCCTGAGCTTTAGACTAATACAATCAACACCAGCCTCTAGCCTCCACATTCTCCACACTCCCACCCTGCCCAGCTCTGCTTCTGGCAACACACAACCTATATGTGGTCACCTTTTTCCTTTCTCCAGATCCTCATGTTTCTGTGCCCAGAATGACCTCTGTTCTTATGCTCTCATTCCTACCTTGAACATCACTGTTCAAAATGTTTCAAGCTTCACCTTTTTCAGGCCTTGATTCTCCACCTTCCCAAAAAAGCAATCCTACTCTTGTGTTCCTTCCCCTTGTCTTCATTCTTCCTGCACTCTGCTTACCCCTATGGAAGCACTTATCAAAGCAATGTAAAACTCTGTTTACTTGTATATGCACCCCCACCAGACTGACAGTTCCTTAAAAATAGGAGCAGAAGCATTGTTCACAATGGCAAGAACATGGAACCAACCATGCTGTCCACCAAAAGAGGACTGGATAAAAAAAAATGTGGTACATATACACGAGGGAACATTACACAGCCATAAAGAAGGACAAAATTATGAGCTTCACAGCAACCTGGATGGACTTAAAGTCTATAATACTGAGTGACCTATAAGAGAAGCAAAGAACTGAGTATCACATGTTCTCATTCATAAGCAGACCTTGAGCAATTATACTATAACAATTATACTATAATTGTTATAATATATATAATTATATAATATATATATTGTACTATAATTGTACTATAAGAAAAGGATTGGCAGTAATGGGAAACTGCCAGGGGTAGGGGCACAGGATTGGCAGTAGTGAGAATCTGCTGGGGGAGGAGAGGCACACCTTATGAACAAGGGTACCTGCATAATGAACATTTGTATACCTAACCCTGAATTGTACCCTACATCTTTAAAATACAAAATTTTTTAAAAAAGAAACCTTTCTTCTCATCTCTCATCTCCTGCCTATTTAGAGATCCAGCTTAGAGACCATTTTCTCAATTGTTCTCAGCTTGGGCATCCACAGGAGGTCCTCTAGAGTTTCAGCTATTGTAGAACTCTTAAGCTATGTTATTTAATTAGCACAGGTCATGTATTGGGTTATCTTTTCAAGTATTTGGTCTACTGTGATTTTTTTGATTGACAGCACCAACACTGACCCTGAACACATTTTGACTTAGTGTTTATGAACATAAACATAATTAAAACTATACCAATATTGAATTTGTATTAAGAAAGCAAAATCTGGGGTGAACACCATTAAGCCAATTTAATTAATTGGTCAAATCTTGATACTTCATAGTTAAATTTTTTCAGTATTTTTGTCTTTGTTTTTTACTCAATATGTTCCAATGAAATTCAAAAATTTTGATGTAAAATTTAAGATTTTCTCATTTACAATATCACTTTTGCAATTTTTAATTTTTTTAACCAATCAATTTTGCAGTTTTCAGTGTTAGAAAAATCTATAACACATTTTGACATGTTTAATTTTAGCCACTGCAAGTTTTATTTATTTATTTTTTTGCTTATCCCCACTAGGAATAATTCTTTTGAATTGTGTAAAAGACAGGTAGGTTTTTTTAGTTAATCAGTGAGGAAATTGGGAACAATTTCCCTGGCAATTTCAGTGGCAGGCCTTGGCAGCACAAAATATCACAACAAAGAAGAATTTCACAGTCTATTAATGCACTCACACAAATAATGAGAAAATGTTATTTCTCTAACTTTTTAGATTCACATTTATTGTTACAATTCGAATTCATTTTCAGTATTCAGTGATAAATATCTTCTAAGTTATGCAGTTTTATACCCTTTTTAGAAGCAGAATTGATTTCTGAAGGCTTCCAGATTATATTTAGAAGATTGAAATAATGTTTCCCATGTGAAACCACTTTCAATACATATATAATGAATGTTCAATATACGTACTTAATAAACATCCCCCAAATATTTTCTTTTAAAGCTGAGATTTATATTACAGGTCTCTGCATCTTAAATACCAGCACATACAGAAGCTGTCTTTGACTTCCTTGTTAGTCATCCACTTACCATTTTGTCTTCCAAGAGTATACTCAAGAGGATAGGAAGTTGGAGCTTAATAATGTCCTACTATAACTAGGAAAGGAGAGAACAAAAGATAGAACAACTTGCTTACCTAAGACCCACTTCATGATGAGCATTTCTGTCCAGGAGAACTGTGTGGTTTTCACTCTGAATATCTGTTTTGGGAAGTCTGTGAAGGTTTCATTTGGCAGGGTTTTAACACCTTCAAATCGGTCCGAAGCATTCACAACTAGCAATCCCAGGAAGATTGTAAAAGAAACTGCATGGGCTACAAACTTCATGAACGGGCTCCTCAGGGTTCGTCCTAGCTGGAAACAAAATGTGTACAAGGCTGTTAAATTAGCATCTCTAGGTGGATGCAGGTCTCTTTTTAAAACATTGCTTTCACCAAAGTTTAACCAGAGAATTCTCCATCTTGGACAGAAACTGCTGACTGAACCCAGACAACATTTTGTCTTGCACTTTTATGTGAGATGCTGTTTGATCAAATTTATTTCCTACAAATTCATTTTTTTTTCTATTAAGAAGACTCAGTGGGAGGGGTTAAGAGAAGTTAAAAGAACACACTGACATATGATTGCAAGTATACTCCCAACTACATGCATATGAATTTGAGAAAATTCATCTGAGAAAATAATGTCTGAATAAAGTTCACAATTAAACTTGAATATGCTCTGTTGCTGTTTTATCTGTTTACTTGGGCTTTATGCTTAGATAATTTGTTTTTAACCTTTCTTGTATCTTGAGAAATGTATTTAAAGCTATGCATTTCCTGATAGGTACTGCTTTAGCTGTTTGCCTATATTTGATCTTGTAGCATTTTCATTGATATTCAGTTATGAATATTTTATAATTTCTCTTTGTATTTCATTTTTAACTCCAAGGTTATTTAATTTGCAGACATATAAGACTTTTTTTTCTTCCCTGCTTTTAAAAATTCTAGTTTTTTGGAAGCAGCTTTACAGAACACAGACTCTGTGATACTATCCTAAAATTTATTGGGGTTTTCCTTTTGGCCCAGTGCATAGTTAATTTGTATAATTGCTCTGCATGAGACTGAAATGGTCCAAAGAAGCCCTACTAGGGAGCAAGTGTTAGTTACATATTTTCTGTCTTATGATACCTCCATTTAGAAGCCATTTGGATCTTTGAGGACAGAATTGTGGGCTACACATTGAATCCTTGCTGACCCCTGTTAATGAATTCACTTGTGACTCTTCTAGGTCACTGTCCTTGCCCTCAGTGAAGCACCAAGCCTTACCCCTTGTCCAGGTATGATAATAAGACAAGAGCAAAGAGAAAAATCTTTTCTGAAGCTCAGTTCCTTCTCTACTGGTTACTCAGTTGTACTCAGTGATTGATTACTTGACATTCACATTCAACCTCATTCAAGAGTCCTAGAGTGAATGTTACCCAAGGGATAGCATATTGGTTTAACAGAAAATCAATTACAAGGTAAAATTTCCCTAACTATGACTATGTTCAACATAACATTTATAAATCAGATGACTTGATAATGTGCTTCAGTATGGTAATCATCTACTGTAATTATTCTAGTTATTAGTATAACATAATTTATTATGATTCTAACACCATAAAACCCATCTATTGAAATAATTTTTATCTTTTTAAAAAATCCTACATCACAGGTCTGGCCACTGGAAATCCTTGTTAGGTTTAGAATTCACCTGCATTCACCTGCATATCATCATATGACACTAAGAATAACTTTAGAACTGTAAATAGATGTTTATCTGAAAATCATAGACCAACAAATATATTACAATATTATTTCTATATAGTGTTTAACTTTATTATTTACAAATATAGGGACAGTAGATTATTTTTGGCAATAAGCAGATGTGCTAATTTCGGAACACAGAGATTAAATGTAAGGACAAATAAAATATCTCCTATGATTTCAGTAGAAAACTGAATTAAACCATGCCTCATTTTGATTTGTATATTATTAAATAGCTAGTTTGAATCTTTCAGCATTTTAGCTAATGGTGTTACCTTGGAGTCCCATTTTCCAACCAGGACCTTGGAATATTTCAGTGTATTCAGGAGACATCCTTGGATAGTTATCATATTGTTTCTTGTCACTGTGTCCTGACTGAGGTGGCAATGAGAGATAAGGGAAGATGGAGAATGACCAAGGGAGGAGAGTGGAGAGTGGGGAGAGGGCAAGGGATACCGATCTTGTGTATCCCAGCAAGGTCACAGGAATGCCAGAAAAAGATGTGGAACTCTGAGATAGACACAACTCTTAAGGGTTGTTGGCCAGTTTTTCCCCCGATCCTTTATCTGTGGGCTCGATCTATGTCTTCTGGTGACCACCTGGATGAGGATATGGGTATTACCTCTATATCTTGTCACCCAGTGAGGTACCTGATTGCCAGATATGGGTATTACCTCTATTTCTTTTCACCCAGTGAGGTACCTGATTGCCAGAATTGTAGACAAGCTGGCCATGGGATTCCCCAGAAGACCTAGTTTTAGAAATTTAATGTTCTCTTTGACCTTCTTCAAGTTCATATCTTCTGAAAGAAGACATGTCTTTAAAATTATTATATTTACCATAAACCATAATAAAAATTACTGATAACGTTCCTTGGCGATTTAGGAAGTTACCCTGGGCTCAGTTCCCACTTGATCTGGGTCATGGGGAGGAAAAGTGAGGTTAGGAATTGGTATTCTTTTCCTATTCTTCTGGGTTTGAATGCATCTTTTTATCTGGTAAAACTTTGATAAAGGTCAAATGAGATCCAGTCCTTTTAATGCTTTTCTTTTTCTTTTCTTTAGTTGTGAAATTCCCTGACCCACACAGATAATTTTTGAAGCAAATTACCCTTGGAGAAAACTTCCTCCTTTCACAAGGCCACCAGATGAATACAAAGAAAGGAGAAAAGTCACCCAATATATGCCAGCAGCTGTTAGCTGCAGAACCATCAAAGCTGGATCAGGTAACAGCTTTAGGTCTAAAAAGAGATGGTAAGGCTTCGAGTGATGTAGGTCTTGCCTGCAGAACTGAGGAGTCTGAAAACATGGGCTAAGGCAGCTCAGTCATCACTAGGACCTTATGTGTTGAGAACGTGTCAGGAAATCCAAACTTGTAAAACCAAAGTCTCTAACTCAAACTTCCTAGCCACTATTCTTGCACTTTGAAAAATACATGAATGTAAGATCAACTGAGTAGTGTCTGGGAATTAGCTCTAAATAAATTGCTTTCATGGACTCTCAGGGATGGGCATCTGCTTTTACTGGTCTACACAACTCCGTGTTCCATGCTACCAGGCTCTAGGCCTTAACCACAGGTGTAAGCACCTAGCTGGAACCTGGTGGCCTGTGTGTCTCCACATTTTAAACAAGGTGGGCCTATGACCTTGATTGTGGCAGATCATGCAAAGAATGCTTCTGGCATCTCTTCCTAGTTTTGTCCCCCTCACTGAATACCACACTCACTTCCTGCCAGATGCTGTGGTCTCAAGAAAGAGCTCAAGCAAGTTTACAAGTAAACAAGCTGAATGAAGGCAAACTTGGATCAATAATTTTAAAAAATCCATGCACATCTTTAAGGTTGAGTAATTTTGAAATGTTAGAGAAATTCTAGATAAATTAGTGGCAGATTCCTCAAGAGATGCTCTCCCAGATTCTTATTCAAAACGTCTAACCTAAGGGCTCAGGAATTTCCCCTTTTTTGATGGGGAGGGGAGAGGTTTCCACTCGTGTCTCTAATCCAGGTGTTCTCACATTGCAGTGTGAATCCAGACTTTGTCCTGGGGGCTGAAGAGGTACTGAGTGATAGTGAGATTTATAAGGTAGGGCTTCTAATGAAAGAAAAGGAAGGGGTAGAATTTGTCACATGGTGGTTTCGACTGCTTCTTTCTAGAAAAGTCCTGCCAACTCTAAAGAGCTGAATCAAGTCCATCCCAAGGTCAGCTAGTCAGCAGCAAAGATGTTCACATTAGTCTTTGAAGGTGGTAATAGTGCTGATGTAACTAGAGGTATGTTTGTGTGTGACTGTGTGTGTGTGTATGTGTGTGTGTGTGTGTATACACATGAGGGGTTATGGGCTGCTCTCTAGAGCAAGAGATCCTAGGTTTAAATCACATCTTCACTGTTTTCTTCGCAATTTATTTAATCCTTTAGTGTTTCAGTTTTTATTCTGTAAAATGGGGATAAAAGAAGAACCTAAAGCATAGGGCTGATATAAGTGATGCATTATTTAATATGCACAAAGCAGTTAGAACAGTGCCTGGCACATAGGAAATACTCAATATGTGGCACTGGAGGGACTCAGGGAATTCTATTATGGGTAAACGTCAAAGAAATTTGACAGAAAGGTGGACCCACACAGAGTCTTCCATATTTTTGCTATGTGCCTGTTTGGGGCACTATCTATGTGCAACATGATGGTGGAGCACTGGAGGTGATGGAGATAAAACAAGCTATAAGAATTGGTCCTTCCCTTCAAAGTCCCTTCAAAGTTTTGAGGGGAAGAGACACAGGCTAAAAACTGTGATAGGAAATAGATGGAGAGATGGGGAGGGCTGTTGCAAGGTTCAGACTGGGCTAAGTAAGAAAGTGATGAGATTCTGACACTCTTAAGTCCTGTTGCTGCAGGGTCACAGGGGCTGGACTAGCCTTGTGGACTCGGGGACAGAAGCACTGGTAACATAAGAGCATCAATGCTCTATTTCCTGACATAGATTTCCCCTTCATGGCAATGTTTCTGAAATTGCACCATGATTTTCTTTAATACAGTTTAGCTCTCCGATAGACATGAATGTAGGGAAAACAGAGGCCTTTGGAGGCACTATCCTCTCCCGGTTGGCCCCTGGACTACATGGCTTGAGGACTCCTGTTTCAGACCATTTCAGTTTTGGTAAGGCAAAACAGAGTGCTTCCAAAGCTGCTCACTCACTCTTGCCTTCCTCACTGGATGTTCCTGTTTGGTGGAGAGGGGGTAATGACTGATGATGTGCTATTTCTCTAAGCAAGAGTTATGTGGCAGTGAGGACTGATAGGCTGCACACGATAAAGACATCAAGTTGGATTCCAAAGTTGTTTAAAGGTCCCCCTGCCTGAGTACTGGGATTAATTTTAAGGATAATTGAAGAGTGAAGGGTAACAGGTAATGGAGGAGGTCAGTTTCTCCTCTAAGACTTTTATAGTTGGAACTTGTGCAGTTCCTCAGTATTTTCATGATGCTGACTTTCTGTCCCAATCTACCTGCTATAGAGACATTGTTTGAACCTTTGAGGATGACTTAATCATCATTCTGAAATGTTGAACATGCAAATAATTCAAATTATGAGCCAGACTAGGATAACAAAGGATGGAAAACAGTCTAATTAGCCATAAAGGTCCTTTGGCATTGGAGACCTTATTGAGAAGATAAAGAATTCTCTAGGAAAAGGCCTTACTGGCGTGAATCCATGTGGATAAGGACTCACCAGTCTTCCAGTGGATTGCCTGACCTCAACCATGTTGGTGATGGCAATAAAAATGATAAACAAAATCACTGCTCTTTTTCTTGACCCTAATAAACCTGTCCCATGCTCCAGGCCTGCATTTATTACCGTATGTACCCATCTATGACTTGGTTACCCTCTTCAACTAACATATTACTATGCTGAGCTTCTGTTGACACCTTTAGCCTTACATTTTCCTCATTTAACTATTTTTCTTTTTCTTTTCTTTACTTTTTTTGTTATTGTTGTTGAGTAAGACTCTCACTCTGTCGCCCAGGCTGGAGTGCAGTGGTATGCTCACAGCCACCGCTGCCTCAACCCTCTGGGCTCAGGTGATCCTTCTGCCTCAGCCTTTCAAGTGCCTGGAACCACAGGTGTGCGCCACCATGACTGGCTAATTTTTTGACTTATTGTAGAGACAAGGTCTCACCAAGTTGCCCAGACTGATCTCGAACCCCTGGGCTCAGGCAACCCTCCTGCCCCCACCTCCCAAAGTGCTGGGATTATAGGCATGAGCCATTAAATGCAGTTAAATGCACCCAGCTATTTAACTGTTTTTCTTAGGGACCCTCAGAAACTTAAAATAATATAAAAATAGAATTGGCAGTCTTTGGACAGGGCTCTCCTCTGTCCAAATACGTATCTGATTGATACCAGTGCTCCCCGAAATTCCAGTGAGACAAACTTTCCTGCAATCACTTCTTCTAGAACATGAGATCCCTGGAATGACATAGGCTCCAGAGTGTTCCAGAAGAATGCTATAGGTCTGACCCCTACGTTCATGGTGCTATTAGCTTCCTGGATTTACTGGGCCTAAGAAATTCCAGAATTCCCTCTTTGCAACCACACAGGCTTTTTATGGGATCACATCTGCATATTTACTAAGATTCTTCTCAGATCTATTAAAAATCTTAAAAAACAAAATAGAAACTGGTATGCCATTTCATTCTGAATCTTTTCTCAGGCCACCAGGCAGTAAGAAGCAGACCAATTTGCCAGTGTTGGCTAGTCCCAGTCTCTTGGAAGCTGTCACATTTGACTTTGCAGCAAAAATGAAGATTGGTGGAAGATGTTGTTATTTTGATAATTTAGCAGCCTAGAATTTGCTCTGGGGCTCAGAGACAGTTGAGGCAAGTGTCACTATCCATTGAGGGTCTGGGTGAAGGCAAAGATCCAATTTGCAATACAAACTAGATAATTTCAGCATCAAAATGTGCCGAAAACCAATAAGCAGCTTCAAGCCAGCTTTAAATATGGCTAGTTTTCTCAGTCGCTACTTTTTCAGCTCATAGTGAAGGTCAGAAAAACATTGTCTTCATATATATATAAAAATATATATATATATTTTTAGAGATTCTGATTTAAAAGTACCTAGCATAAGAGACTGCTATAGAAACAAAATCCTCAATAGACATAAAGTTGAATACTATAAATATTTAGTATGTGGGCTTTCATTTTCAATACTATTCTCCAGAACAAGGAGTTTGGGACTTGACCTCTCTCTGTGACACTGCACCTACTCTGAGATAGTCAATTCATTGCCTGCCTGATTAAGTGGCCTCATCAGCACCCCCAAAGTCTTGGGCTCATTATTCTGGTATGAGTTCCCCCTGAGTGGAGATGACAAGAGGATTGGTTCACGGGTGACACTTTTATTAACTGCATTAGCTGATCAAACTTCTTGTGGAACTAATCTCCCTGTACTCATGTTTTTTCTATTGAATGTATTCCTTTTTAAATATATCACTAGGTAAATGCAGCTTTGGAACTGTTAATGACAATCTTAAGCCCATGAAACACATTTCAAAATTTCTGCATGGTTTGGTCTTAAAGGCTCTAACTCTTGCCTGCAGCTGGAGTTGTTGGTGCTTTCTGTGGCTCTGGCCCAATGGGCTGTGGGGATGGTGGAGCAGGTGGTGGGGCAAGCTTGGCACCTGCAGGTTCTACTCTTCCCATCACCAGCGGGCACTCGCCACTCCCCCTCAGGGAAAGGACCCGGTCCTGCTCTTCAGTCAAGCTCTTCTTTCCTTTCCTTTGCCTTTTCCTTCTCGTAATTCAATTTGCTGCCCATGTGGGCTAGAAACCCATCAAAGAGGAGGAAAATGAGGAAGATGTTGCAATGGGTCTGAAGTGCCCCGGCATGAGCTGTGTTTGACTCTCAGCCTACTAGTTATTTCTCCTTTCTGAACCTACTTCATGAAGCACAGACATCACAATGGAATCGAGGCTGTGAAATGAGTTATTCCATGAAAGAGTCTCAGTAAAGACAAAGTGCTCAAATGTTGGCTATTACTATGACCATGATTATAATTATTATCCTATGGGCTTGGAGGACATGCTTAGAGCATTGCATAATTAGAAGAGGAAAAGAGAAAGTGCCTTTATTCTCTCTCTAGTCTATTACAAATTCTTTCAAATCATGCCTCTCATGTTTAAAATTTTCCATCTTATCATTCCTCTCTCTCTTTGAAAAAATGATGATTAAAAAAAGCAGGTTTTCACATTTTCCTTCTTAGGTGGTTTTCTCTTTTTGCTAGGTTTCTCAGGACTATTATCTTTAAATGTGGGAAGAGATCAGCTGCTGGTTTGAACAAAATGGACTTCAGGTCATGCTAAGAAGAGAGAAGAAATAACCGCAAACGACATGCACCTTAAGCAGTCTGTACCTTGCTGCACGGAGCAATCCAATAGGCTATGGCGAGAAAAGGGAGGCCTATGGAGACTCCAAAGACAGCCAGGAATTTCACAGCGATAGACTGTTGCCGTAAGCCTGAGAGATTTTCATACCACATGGTAAGCAATTGCTGCTGACAGTTAGGATGAGCAACGAACTGTAAAAACAAAACAAAAACAAAAACAAAACGCAAACAGGAAAATGGCATTGATAGCACTTGAACAGTATACAACCTAGGACTAGCTTGGTGCTGAAATGTTCCACCTGGGGGGTGACCTGAGTGTTGGAACCAGGGAAGCTGGGCCAAATATCTGTGGAGGGGAATAGGGGAGCAGGAAGGGAAGCTTCTTAGTCAGGGATGCTGGGGAGCTTTGTGCTGTGCCAGAGTCCTCTTAGGAATGGTTGAATAAAGGCTTTGCAAACTGAGGGCCTAGAGAAGTCTCAGGCACAGAAAATGACAGTCAACTTTTGGGTAAATGTTTGTCTTCAGTCCAGGCTGTTCAACTTATCAGCAGAGACAGATCCCTGGGCAGAGTTTGTTTGGGAAGCAACACAGAGGAATGGATAGGGCATGAATGGGGTTTTGAGACATGGGTTTGATTGAGTGTTACTTTACCATTTACTAGTTGGGTGACCGTGGGTTAGTTACTTAGCCTCTCTGAGACTTAATAGTCTCCTCTGCAAAACAGTCTATCACATTGTGTTGGAGGATTAAGTGAGATATTATAGAAAGGTTCTCTTCTCTCTTCTTATATAGTCTAAGGAAAAATGCTTACAGTGTTTCTAGAGGACTTGTTAAAACGTCTTGATATTTTTTCACTGGATCTCAGTGGTGTTTGGTTTGGATTCATGGAGATTTTTGTGGCATGATGGAGCACTTACACATGGACCCCCACCCCCTCCACAGTAGCTTCCTTCCTTCTGGAATATCATGCACCCTTCTCACCACCAGCTTTCTCTTGGTACTACCCTGCCCTAATGCCTAGGTTACAAGTCAGACCTCTTGCAGCCATTTTCTATTGTCTGGCCTTCTCCCAACCCCCATATAACTTATTGGACTAGGAGTGGAACCTTGAGCTAAACTGGGCTCATCAGGTTTCTCTCCTGGGTATCTGGGACCATGACTGAAAGAGGCAATCTCTCTATTTAGTGGGGAGTTAACATGAACCTTGGAAGGTCTGGAAAGCTATCTTCCACTTTGTGGACTAAGTAGCAAAACAAGTCCATTAAAGAGAAAAATAGAGTGAAGATGTGGAGAAAGAGACTGAGCTGGTGTCTGACCTCTCTGGGGCCCAGCTTCACTCAGCCCATGTGCTCCATGAGACACTCCTATATTCATAGACAAAATCTTCTGCTGCTTGATCCAGCACATTGGCTTGAGTTGTTGCAACCAAACCATCCCTTTTCTGCAAATAACAGTTGCTACTTGGCCATTTGTTTAGATGGCCTTGAATCCTGGTCAGAAGAAACTGGCAATAGGCACTATTTAAGTAAAACTTACATGGATAAGTTTAAATTTGAGAAAATTACACTTATTAACTGATTTTTCCCCATGTCAGGAGGAAGCCATTATTAGTTTTTGATAGGTTTGCCCTTTGGCCCCACTCAGGACATCCACACACCACAGAAGAATTGCTGGGACCCATGGGTGAGAGAACACAAACTGGACATCTTTCAAAAGGTGACTTTTCAACTGATGACCCCAGGACATAATGTGCTGATTTTTACTTCATTTGCCTAATCGGATACTAAGGGGGCATGTACAACAACCCCTGGGAAATGTGAAACATTCCCTTTTCATTATAAGAACAACATAAATAGAGCTATCTTAAAATTCGCAATGTAGGTGACAACATGTTCTTGTTTCTCATTTCTAGGAACTCACAGTAGCAGCCAAATGATCTGCAGGGATGCTGTCAAAGGTTTATTTGGTTAGGCAGCTCCCGACAATACTATTACTTGAAGATGCAAACTCGGCCTTTTATTGGTACCAGTATTGGGTTTATAGCAAACATTGTGGTCTTTCTCTCTAAGAATAGTATTGGATTCTCCTCAACCCAAGGAGGAACGCCTGTGCCAGCAGGTGATCTGACATCCTGGGCCCTTTCTGGCTCATAACAAAGAGGAGCAAGTAGCGGAAAGTCCTGCTTTTGCTTCTGTAATTCTCAAGTTCTATCATAGCCCAGGTCCCAGGGCAGGATGGTGGGTAAAGATGGGAACAGTCATTTTTGTTTCTCAACCACCAGCCTTCTGTGAATGCTGAAACAGCCTTACTCTGGGGAAACTCACAGTGTAATTAGAAGGTGGGACATATGCCATGAAATACAAGATGACCATTGGACTCGCCCGACAGCTCCCTGTACTACAGCTTCCCTTGAAGGACCTTTGTCGCAGTCCCTATCATTGTTTCTTTGTCTGTATCTGGGAAAGCACATCCCTTGCTTCCTCTGATGCCTCTTTGCAGACAAGTCAGCACAACAAATTGGACAGAAGTTCTGAGAGAGAATATACTGGGGGCTATTTCCACTCTCCCTTGTTTGCCTCAGAGGAAGACAGTGGTCCCAACTAAAACAGTGGGGCCCTCTTGGGGGCTCTGTCTTCCTCTGCTTAGACCTTTGCTAATTTCCACAGTTGCAGTTATTCCTCCATAATAAAGCAAGCTGGCTTCAAACATGCTTTTTATTTGTACATAGACTTTATGATGTCATGTTCCCAGAAAGCTGACAGCAGCTGATAGCCAAAGCCAAACTGGTGTTTACCTTTATATGGGCACTTTTCTGTTCTTGTGGTAGGCCTTCGAGGACAACTTGGTGAAACATAGTTCAAGGTATATCAAAGGATTTTTTCCACTGTGATTTTGAAGCACAGAAAAATATCATCCCTGACCCAAGGAAGATGAGAGTAGCAAATGAAGCACACCAACAGGACACAAAGAAAACTCTAACCAAAAGGGCACAGGGCTGAGGAACAAAGGCAGGAAGAACTCGGGGTGGGAGAAGGATTTTCAAAAGCCAGGTCAGAGAGGAACGGATGGAAGACAAGCTTCCAACTAGAATAGAATGGGAACTCAGAAAATCCATGTCGTCTTGGGCTTGTTTTCTTTGGCATCTTGCTCACAAAAGGATAGAATGATCAAAGGATGGATGTCACAAGAACTTTGCCCAGGCCATTTCTGCCTAGAGCATGGCACACTTTTAGGAAAATTCTTCAAGGGAAGAACTGATGTGACCGCCTCAATTTTCCCATTGACACAATTTACACTCTTCATAGCAGGGAGTTTGTAATGGCTGGAGCTGAGAATTTGATAGGGGTTTACATGGGGCGGAGCAGCCTCTTAAGAGAAAATAAATCAAACTACATCCATAGCTGGCATGGGCTGTTCATCGAGCTGGGTGAGAGAGGGGCTAAGAGGAGTTGAACTGCAGTGAGAGATAGGAGGGGGCTCAGAGACAGAATTCTCTATAGTGCAGAGAGTTTCCCTGCCCACTCAGGTCGCAATCTTTCTTTCTTTCCTCTCATGTAATTCTTAGTTTCTCCCTTTTATCATAGTTATATTTCTATATGAGTCCCCCCCAGAAAGCAAAGTTCTCCTAGAGGGCTCTTGTGGTCCCTAGCATGGTGCTCATGAGTGGTAGCTGTTTGAATGAGTAAATGGCACAACCAGAAGTTCTCTGCTTTCAGCCTGCAAACCAGATGCCATCCACAGGACCACAGTGGCCTTCCTTCCTCACCATACCTGTGAGGTGGCAGACTTCCAGCACACTTCTGCACATGTCACCATATCTGGAAGAGGCACAGAGGTACCAGAGGCTGAAAGTTGGCTTCCCTTCCAGCAGAGATAACAAACAGGTAAGTCACTGAGTTCACGTCTCAGCTGAATTTATTTTCCCTATAAAAGTGCCAGAAAATTGAAAGACACCACCAACAACAACAACAGCAACCTCCTTAATTCCCAGAAGCAATTGAGCTAGGAGTGTAAAGGGCTTACTAGGAAAAATTTCATACCAGCATCTGGAGAGGGTACTCCAAGAAACAAGCCAAGGAGGGGGATAGGGATTGGAACTTAGCTCAAGGGAATTTTTGGCTATAGCTCAGGGATCTTTATTTCATATGCCCTGCCTCCACCCACCACCTTCCCTTAACTTTCTGCAGCACTGCCTTCAAAATTTCTATTTTCTGACCACCTAAGCATCTCCTCCATTCCTGGGAGATTCCATTGGATGCCTGTATAGATGTTTCTCACCTTATTCCAGCTTCCCCTACTTCTTCTTCCCCTTGTGCACCCCTAATCCCAACTAACTCTGGCATTCTATTTGGCTATTCCCACAGCTGAGAGTTGTGTCAAGCAGTTGCTCACTGCACCATTATGGAAGTCTACTGGGCAGCAAGAGAAGATGGCACCTGTGAAGGCTCTTCATGCCCACAGATATTTAATATCATGTGTTCAGTTATGTAGCTTGCCCCATTATTCTCAAAGACAGCTCTCTGTTCCTGCTTCTCAGGGACAGCAGGACAGGAAAATCCCACTCCCACCTCTCTTCAAGAAAACCTCCAATTTTCTAGATGAACAGGGATTACTTACACAAATGCTCCAGATTGATAGGTTGCTCTGAGGACTGTGCCTGTGACTCAGCATCATCTTTCTTACCAGGGGAATAATGATTTTTTGATGAAGAAAGTCATTCATGAACCAGCCTATTCCTCAGTCACAGGGGTGCAGGAACCAAAACAAATGGTGCTGGACGTTTCAGAACTGCGGGCGAGTCATTTCCGAGTGCAGGTGCCAAGACAGGAGGCTGAGGCTGGCCCTCCTGGAGGTGCAAACTAAGGCCATAATTTTTTCAGTGCTTACCACTAGTCTCTCACAGGGAGCCTGTGGACTCATTGAATGCCAGGTGCTGATGAGGTGACTTGGTTTCCAGTCTGGTTATATCGGCATGGCCAGAGTCCCCTTGAAGTCTCAGAGTCAGCGTCTAGCTGGCTCCAGCTGACTGTCTCTGCTCTTTCACAGTGTCACAAAGAGGCCACTCTCCATTCCTGGCAGTGACTCTCTCAACTCCACCCAGGGCTATGCTCTAACCTGAAACCAAAGGAGAAGTGGAAGCTATTTCTAGCACATCTTCTTGGATCACTTTCAATTTCTTTCCTTCCTGAGCCTTGCCCTCTAGCCAAGCTGCTCTACATGTTGTTCCCAAATGTGGCATATGTCTGTATTCAAAGAAGGTCCATCCTGGTCCTCTGTGATTCAGTTCTCCAGCAACCTTCAAGACTCAGCTTCTTCTCCACCTCCAAGTCCTACCAAGTGCCTCAGCCCCCCGAGGTGTCTTGGAAGCCCATGGGCCTCATTCTGTGGCCCACTCACTTGGCAATCACAGTTCATGGGTCAAATTGTGAACAGCTGTACTCTTGTAGAGCTATACTCTGACCTTTTCTATTATTTTTAATCTTCTTTAGAAAACCAACAGTCTATGTTTCATCAGAAGTATGCAACCTCATGTTTTGCATGTAATAGGTGCTCAGTAAATTTCTGTTGAATAACTGATAAACTGAGTGCTCTTCCGAATCCTCTAAGATATGCTCCATGCTTTTCTCTGTGACTCATTGTCCCAGAATAATTTCTAAATATAGCAAATCCTGTATTACTCAGGGTCTGATGAACACTTAACTATCTTCACATCTTTACCAAAAGGCAGGGAGAGGGGATGAAAGCTAAACCAGGCTCTTGTCTTCTTGTGCAGAAGATTGAAATGTGAGTCTACAGTAGGGTTTCAGGATTTTCTCAGATTGGGTATGAATTATTTAATTTCTAGGTATGCCATGAGTCACTGCAAACTGACATCAATTCGGAAAATATATAATATAATAAAACAGAATAAATTTTATTTGTTGAGCACCTATTCTGGGTCAGGCCCTGTGCTTAACAGTCATTATATTACTAAACTCTCACATCAATTCTTTGTGGTGAGTATTGTTATATTCCTATTTTAAATATGAGGGCATAAGACACAGCAAGATTAAGTAACTTGCCTACCATCAACCACAAAGGTGATTATGACAGGGTCTGGACTAGAACCCAGGTCACCTTGATGTCAAAGATGATGTTTTGCATTGTTATCCTATATTTACACAAGGTAGATTTAAAATCAGACGGAAACGACAAAGTGCAAGGGATTTTGGTGATTTCTCCAAGCCCACAAAGGCCAGGGACCTTACCATTCAAGATGTTGTTAGAACTCCCCCCTCTCTCTCTGCCCTTTTGCTTGTTAGTCAGGCAAATCTCAGTGGAGATAAAAGTCAGGAATGCACAAGGTGAAGGGCTTAAAGTCAGTTTTCTTGACATGGGCTCTTTTCCCCATGTATAGACAAGAGTAACAGCATGATGGCTCAACTGTTGGTCACCTCTTTGCAAGAAACCAGGTTAACACATAGGCCACCTAAGTCTAGATTTATAGCCTTGAATAGTGCAGACTCCACTCAAAAAAAAGCACTTTGGTGAAGAACCTAATTAGGATCTCAAGTCCCTTGCCAAATTCCATCTGACACTGACATCTTACTAGGAAGAACAGCAATTCCAAAAAGTTTCCTAAGCCTGAGTTCCAACAGGATAATGTTTCCAAGTTGGTCCCCAAACTTTGCAGACCTCCCTGGTGGTTGTGCTGTCTCTGGGGGCAAAGGTTCATGGGGTTAGGAGCATAAGCATACATGGGCTCTGGGCCCAGCCTGCCTGGGCCAGTTCTGGTTCCACCACCGACTAGTGAGCAACCAAGTAGCTTAACCTCTCAGGTCTCAATTACTCTACATATAAAATGACCAAACTAATGACTAACTCAAGGGGGATTTCAAGGGTTTAGAAAATGCAATTTTAATTTTTGGTTTATGGCATAATTTTTTTATTTTTTTGAGTTGGATTCTCACTCTGTTGCCCAGACTGGAGTGCAGTGGTCGCTCCCGGCCACCGCAGCTTCGACCTGCTAGGCTCAGGCGATCCTTTCGCCTCAGCCTTCCAAGGAGCTGGAACTACAGGCGTGCGCTACCACACCTGGCTAATTTTTTTATTTATTGTAGAGATGAGATCTCACCAAGTTGCCCAGGCGGGTCTCGAACCCGTGGGCTGAGGTAATCCACTCACCTCAGCCTCCCAAGGCGCGGGATTACAGGCTGAGCCACTGAGCCCGGCTATGGCATAATTTTTAAGTACCAAAATACTGCTTTTTAGTTGGTATGATATTTTATTCTGAAATAAAAGTAAAAAACAAAAATCACTTATATCAGCAGTCCCCAACCTTTTTTTGGCAGCAGGAATTGGTTTCATGGAAGACAATTTTTTCATGGATGAGGGTAGGTAGGATGGTTTTGGGATGATTCAAGTATTATATTTATTGTGCATTTTATTTCTACTATTATCACTTTGTAAGATATAATGAAATCATTATTTTTATGAAATTATTATTTTGCTATGAATCTGCAAGCAATTGATTGATTATGGTTTCTGTGAAGTCAAACCTCACTGCTAATGTTAATCTGTATTTGCAGCCACTCCCCAGTGCTAGCATCACCACCTCATTCCACCTTAGATTGTCAGGCATTAGATTCTCATAAAGAGCACACAACTTAGATCCCTCACATGCGCAGTTCACAATAAGATTCACGCTCCTATGAAAATCTAATGCCACTGCTGATCTGACAGAAGGCAGAACTCAGATGGTAATGCAAGCGATGGGGAGCAGCTGTAAATACAGATGGAGCTTCACTCACTCTCCCGCCACTCACCTCCTGCTGTGTGGCCCAGGTCCTAACAGGCCATGGACTAGTACCAAACTGTGGCCCAGGGGTTGGGAGTCCTTGGCTTATATCATGCTTTAAAATTATCAATCATTCAAAGATGTGCTCACTTACAGAGTACTTGTCTACTTTTTGTGTTTCTAAAATAGAGAAGGAAACTTGATTTTCAATAAAGATAAAGGTTTTCCTGCAAGAATAATTTTACTTTAGTTCAGAGACTTTATCAACAAAAAGAAGATGCACCAAAGGTATTGCTATTTATACAGGAAATCTACATCTGTGTTTAATTAAATAAAAGAAAACAACAAGAGTCTGGGAATACTTTCTTAAAATATAAACCACAGCATCTGACCAATACTAAAACTGTAGACCTAGGGTGATGAAGCTGTAGTGAGGTGGGGTGGTCATACGTTTTTCAAAAAGATTTTCCCCATATAACCAAATAAAATGTTAGGCTACTTGCAGGCAGATAATGGTATCAGAGGGAAATAGTTGGAGATTATTTATAACTATCCATTTATGATTCTAAATTTTTCTTTTCTTTTCTTTTTTGAGAAAGCAGAATTTATTGAGAGGACAGAAAAGCCCCCACAGCGAGAAGGGACCTGAAGGGGTTGCCCTGATTCTAAATTTTCTAAATTTTTCTTGCAGAGAAATTTACATTAACTCAGCAATAAGCTATTTACTTTTTAAGGTAACATTTTATATTTGTATGTAATTATTTTAAAATAACACTTCAAAATTCATTTAATCTCTTGTGAATTTATATTATGCTGATGTATGTGTAACACATATTTTGCCCATTTTTTAACTTGAATCTTTTATTTGTATATATAGTTTTGTTTGTTTTTTAGTTGAAGTCTCACTCTGTTGCCCCAGTGAAGTGCAGTGGCACAATCATGGCTCACCACAGCTTTGACTTCTTGGGCCCAGATGATCCTTCCACCTCAGTCTCCCAAGTAGCTGGGACTATAGGTGCATGCCACTATATCTGGCTAATTTTTAAATTTTTTTGTAGAGATGAGGTCTCACTATGTTGCTCAGGATGGTCTTAAACTCCTGAACTTAAGCAATCCTCCTGTCTTGGCCTCCCAAAGTGCTGAGATTTTAGGTCTGAGCCACTGTGCCTGGCCTGTCTATATATAGTTTTATATTTAAAACATAAACTCAAGATTTAGTGCCCCTGATTTCAAATTTTAACCTTTGAATTCTCAAACTTATAACATGTTACTATTACCAGTATTTTGATATTGTGAGATATAAATGATGAAATCATGGCATAGTCACTGGTTAAAGAGTTAAAAATACCATGTGTGTAACTCAAATGTTCCCATCTTGGAAGCTGGGGGATACAAACCTAGCCCCACTTGTAGACAGTCATCTATCCACCCAGCAGGCATGTATTAAATGCCTGTTGATACCAGGTACCAAGAACCTTTAGGCATGGAGCAAACAGTGAATGAGATGGCTAAGGCCCCTGCCCTTGGAAAGCTTGTGAATTCCCCAATCTAAATGGTTCTGAGTCTTTTCAGGCTGGATGCAGGGATTTTTTTTCATGGTAGCCTCCTCCTGTATATTTACATTTGATTCAAATACCCTGATCAAGTCACTTTACATGTCACTAATTGTACCAGGTACAGGATGTCAGCTACTCCCTCCTCATGCTCTGCACCCAGGCATGCCAGGCCAGCGCCCGGACACACATGCGGCTGCTGAGTGTGACAAGGTTTCCGTCCTTTGCTCTGCCCTCAGGGGCTGAATTTCTCCTGCAGTTCTGTGGACAGACCCACGTGGTGCTGGGTGCTGGATTTCTCTGGACCTTGATGTCTTCTGGGTGTGGGGTGTCTACTTTCTTTTCAAAGGCAGACCCTTGTTCTTCACCACTCCTATCTCCAGATCGCCATCTATTTACCCTAGAAATGCCTGTCTCTTCTCATGCCCATCTTCTCTAAAGGGCAGTCTCCCAGCAGAGTAGCTGAGAGTGATATCCAGGGTGAAGTAATGCCTTCCTTTGTGTCACAGCTTCCCTTCCCAGGGTGTAGGCTGCATGACTCTGCTTCTGATAACCTCAAAAGGAGAGTGACTTGTCTTATTTCATTTTACCTCCATCTGACTATGGGAGTTAGCCTTCTACTAAGGCAGGATGTAGAGAAGCATAAGAACCTGGACCAGTGTTCTTAGCTCAGTGCTCATCTTGGCTTGTGCGAAGGGAGGTGAAGAGGGTTTGAGGACCACCTCACGCTGAGCTCACCCCTGCTCATCCCCACACTTAGGTCTTGACCAGATTTCTTACTCTCAAGTTTTCCTTAAAAATTAACCCTATTTCCTGCTTTTTAATCTCCCAACACCAGCCAACCTGACCAACAAAGTTAGATCCACATAGACAGAGTTCTAGATTTTTTTCATGTGGTTCTAGGCCTTGTGCAAACAATAGGGTGTGTCTGTCAGTGACACCTCCTCTCCTCCAACCACCACCACAGTTCTTATGTAGGGCACACAAAGCACTTTTATAGCACATCTCCTAATTCCATTTGTCACCCTGTCCATTCCTACCCTCTAATTCTTCAAGGGACATTGTTACCTAGACAAAAGAACCCAGTATAGATCTAAAGCAAGACACTTAGTAAATAATGGTTTCTTTCCTCTTGGTGGTGGTATCTGTATCTACTCTGCCACTCAGGGCTTCCAGTTTGGACAACTTCAAATGTTCTCTCCACTTCTCTGAGAAATGTGGAAATCCATCACACCCCAAACACCGGGAAACATTATTTCTGGTGAAGGCACATTCTAGTCATGCAGGAGACCTCTCACTCCATGTTCTTAGATGTCAAATGAGGATGTGAATACTCAGCATCGAAAGGCAAACGTTCCCTGAGCACTTGTGTTTGTTATTTTTTTGCTTTGTCAGTCAGGGCCATCCCCCTCAACTCCTCCCCCAACAATATATATCATCCCCCACACTTAGGTCTTGGCCAGATCTCTCACTTCTGGGAATTTTTCTGTCAAGTTTTCCTTAAAAATTAAACTTATTTCCTGCCTTATAAAAATCTCTTAGCATCAGCCAACCTGACTAACAAAGTTGGACTCCAGTAGACAGAGATCTAGCTCTTTTTCATGTGGTTCTGTGCCACATGAAATTCAATGTACAATTTATTATATATCATATATATATTTTCTTGATGGGTTGGGTCAATTTTGATCATATTTTAAATGCTGGCTTTTATCAACCTATGGAAAATAAAAATATCTTTCTCTCAGCGTGTTCATAGTTTTTGGAAGCAAAAACTGGGTCCCAGAGGGTAGTGTGATATATTTGAAGTCACATCTATCTGCACTCAAATCAATCTATCTATCCATCCATCCTTTCATCCATCCATTCAACAATATCTATTGAACTAGACACTAGGAACACAAAGATTGATGATAATGCCCTGGTTCTTATGGCTCTCAAAGTCTCTCAGGGAGACAGTCAAATAGGTAAATGCAATGTAGCTCCTTCAGTGCTATATCAGGAGTTGACCCAGGGTGCCATGTGACAGCAGGGAAGACACATCCAGCCCAAGCTGGGGTGTGGAATGACAGTGAGGAATGAATTGCTGGGGAAGGGTTTCTATGTGGAGTCATGAAGGCTATACCCAGGCCATGGAGAGAGTCAGGAAGGGCATGCTGAGGAGACAGAGCTGCAAAGTATTTGGGCTCCAGAGTCACACAGATCTTGGTTTAAATCTTGCTTCTGCCTGTGAATGGCTATGTGAGATCAAGCAAGTTACCTCACCTCTGAACTATGTCTAATTCATCTGTAAAGTAGGGATGAAAATACTGGTGTTGTATGGAGTGAGTATATTCAAAGCACATTGCATAGTAAAGGGCGCAGATTAAAAACTTAATAAACTGTTGTCACTGAAGCCTCAGAGTCTGGCATCAGGGGAGGTGCAGGTAGCTCAGGGTGGCTGGACCATCGAGGAGTAAGGGGTCTTGTGAGTCATGCTAAGATGGAGATTAAACATGACTTGGAAAAGCAGGGTGCTTGGGAGCTAAGTGAAGTTGCAACAGACTTTTAGTTTTATATATGTGGGTCAGATATCCATAGTGTCGGCTTTTTGTGCACACATACTTGCCCTCACCCCTGCCCCCATGGTACTCCCATTTACAAAAGAGCAGAACAACATCCTCAGTTTAAATTGCAACATCAGACAGTCTCAGAAGTCTCCAGGGGCACCTGATTCATAGGACCTGCCCAGTGGACAATGATAATTTATTGCAATGTCCAGTATTCTGTTTACAGCCTCTTTAAATGTTAATGATCAGTAATGCAATTATGATTGGGAAAGTTCCTGGGCCAGTGTGGGTCTAACTTAATTTACAAAGCCATCTGGAGCTATGCAGGGTTCTTTTTACTTTTTTTTTCCCAGACCAAATTTGGATGGCTTCTAGCCACTATAATGTCAAGCCTATAGCAAAGACAATACCCTCAGGCTCTGAGAACCCAGAAAGGAAGCCCAGTGGCCTGAGGGTGAGTCAGGAGGTACAAGGTTGATGACAGATTTTGTAATCTCCCCTCCCTGCACTCATCCAAGGGCAGAGAAGGGGCATTACTTGGTCAATGAGGATGCATTTCTGTTGAGCACTGGGTCTCATTCAGCTGAACAAGAGGCCAGATGAATGGCTGCTTACTATGCTTAGAAAAAACAATTCACATTTCTTTCCATATCCACAAAGTTCTTGATAATCTGCTTACTTCACATCTTGCCACTCTCACCCTTGCTTACTGTGATCCAGCCCTACTGGTCTCTGCACTTGTCCTGAAATGTACCAAGGCCCTCCTGGACAATCTGCCCAAAGTAGAAGCTTTCCCTCTGCCCCCTACTTTATCTTATATCACTTGACAACCACCAGAGTTTGTTAAGTATTTATTGTCTGTCACTGTACTAGAATGCAAACTCTACAGGAGCAAGACCTTTTATTACCATGCTGCATCGGTAGTACCTAGAGAAGTGTCTTGTACATAGTAGGCTTTCAACAAATATTTGTTGAATGAATTCATAAATGAATCTAGGGCTTATCTCCTTGATTCCAGAGTACTCCCACAAGCAAGGACTCTGACTTTTCTCTCCTCTTGGAGAAAGTGGCATTTCCAAAATGGTGACAACAGTATCTCCCATCCCACATGCTCTGCGATGTGATCTTGATAATCCCCCATCAAGAGGTGCGTTTAGATCCCTTCCTTGGAAGCTGGGCTAGCTCTCATTGACCTATTTTGACCAATAGGATGTGGCAGAAGTGGTGCTGCAAAACTTCCTAAGATTGGTCCTTAGATTTCTTTAAACATCTACCTCCTCTCCTGTGAAAGTCTCCCCTTAGAAGGCAGCCACCATGCTATAGTCCAACACCCCTGAGACCACCGTGCTGTGAGGAAGCTCAGCAAAGCCATATGGAGAGAGAGACCACAGGAAGGAGCACTGGGGTGCCAGCTAAGTGGGTGTAGACTTCTAGTATCTCCAGCTCAGCCCAGCCACCAAGTGAATACAGCTGAACAAATGATTCCAGTATAAAAAACATCACAAGTAGAACCTTGCCTATAGAATTGTGAACAAATGAAATGATTTTTTTTAAAACCACTTGATTTTATGCACGAAAAAATAAACTTCTCTTCAGTTTCCAGCCCCCAGCATGCTACACTGTCCCCTTCTCCAGGAGGCTGTGGGGCAAGAGCTCTTTCCTTGGTCCTCACCTCCTCTCTGCCTTAATGCTTGTGCTCCTTCTTTCCCTTCCCAGAAGAAGTTTCACTCCTGATCATGGCTGCTCTCACCTGTGTTCTTGAGCATTCCTGCAGCCTCCTGACCATCTGAAATCTGGCTCCTGAACTCTGCTGAAATTGCTCTCTCAAAATCTTGTTAATTTCCCTCTGGTCATCAGACCCATGAGTCTGTTTTGTGTCTTCCTTCCCTCTGACAGCTCTGGGGTCCAGTCATCATCTACCACTCTCTAAGCCATAAACATCCTCCTCACTTGACCCCATCTGTATGGCTGGGTATCTGAATAACCTGCCTGGGAGATGAGCCGGTCTTGTTTTCTTGGCTGAAGCCTCATTATGGGAGAATAAGTGGTGTTTTGCCTTCTGCCTCCTGAGGAGGTGGCCAGGAGGGTTCTGTGCTCTGTGGTCCTGGCTCAGGAAGAAGGGTTTTAAGGATTGTTCTGAGGATCATGTGCAGTCGTTTTGGGGGATTGAGGCCCAGTGAAAGGCAGGGGTTGGAGGAGTATACTTGGTGTTGGAGAGGTGTTTCTGTGGTGAGGAGAAGGAAGTAGGGTTTGTGAGTCTTCTGTGGTGTGGCAGACATCAAGTTCCACTTGAACTCTGCCCTGGAGGTAGATGGACCCTAAAATGCGGGTCATTCTATAATACTGGGGGAATTGACCAATGCCAAGGGTTTTCTTTGTGGAAGTTCAGGCAAGGGT
The DNA here is from genome assembly GCA_963574415.1 of Tarsius wallacei. Lineage (NCBI taxonomy): Eukaryota > Metazoa > Chordata > Mammalia > Primates > Tarsiidae > Tarsius > Tarsius wallacei. The sequence goes on from CAUYQG010195248.1 coordinate 29,105, forward strand.
CCGAGCACCAGTCTGACTCAGAGATCTTGTTTCATTAGAAGCTCCAGGAGGAAAGAGAATCTTGTATTTTCTCTATTATAGTCCCAGAACCTACTACAGTGTCAGCAGCACAGTGGGTGCTAAAAAAAAAAAAAAGTCTGTTGAACGAATTAGATGGAGCCATATTGTGGTCATCAGCACTTGTCAGTGGCATCAGGTGTCCATAGAGAAGGGCACAGACCAAGAGCCCTTCTTCAAGTGTATAGGTGAGTCTTCAGGACTGTGGTACAACACAAAGAAGGAAGCTCCAGAGTGACCGAGATAGAACTTCATGGCAGCCTGGGCAGGAGACTGAGCCTGATTTCATATGACTTAGAAAAATTTTTTAAATGGTAGGAACCTATATTTATTGAGTATTTATTATGTACCAGACACTGTTTTAGGTGATTTTCAAATATTGATCAATTTAATCCTTGCAACAATACCATGACAAAGACACAACCATTTCTCCAAATGAGGAAACAGAGGCACTGAGAGGCTAAGTAACTTGTCTGAGGTCACACAGCCAAGTTATGAACCCAGACACACTTGCTTCAGAGCTTGACCTATTCCAAGGAGCTTAACTAAGATGTGAGATTTCTTACCCCTGAGAGTTATGAAGCAAATTCATCCTGGTTATGCCTGTTTCTCTAGTAATGACATATTTAACATTATGCATACAAGTATATATTAATTATATATAACATTTTAATTCTATAATAAAATAATATTTGGACAGAATTAGTGTTAGAGATAGAGATCTTCCCCCTAGTATTAGCATATAAACATGGAGTGGGCTGTCTCTTGCTGCTACTCAGATGATGTGTAGCAGGTCCGCTGACTAGTACCTGTTGTGGACCAGAACTAGTCCTTGAAGATTACATGCAATGTGCTAGTATCCCTCATTTACCTAGAACTTACTGTGTGCAGGGACTTTATAAGGCACATTAGAGATAAGAGAAGACAAAGTTAAACAATTTACCTATGGTGCTCCTAGGCTTTCTTACCCCAGAGCTTATGGTTCTAACCATTACTCCACACAGAGTATTTTCCCACATCATGTTGAAAGGTCTGTTTTGTTTTTTTTTAAACAGAAACATGCAATCTTTGATTTTCTGGGAGGGAGTCAATTACTTCAGGAAGGAATTTTTAACAACCATGTAAACGACCTTCAGGATATTTGTGCACTGTTTGCAAATATAATAACCAATTGCAATTATTATAGAACATAATATGTATACATGTGTCTCCTGCCCCCACAGCACAAAGTCGGTCTTCTCTGGGCAGTGGTTTATTATCAGCTAAACATTTGTAACTGGTGCTAATGGATTTGGTTGTTGGAACTTTGTCTTTGTAAACTCTCCCTAATGGGTCTTAATTTCACTAAATTTCAGCCTGATGGTCACTGAAAGCAGCTTCCAAATTAGCCAACCCTTTAACATCTCCTTTTTGCCCACTGAATGAAGGTTCTTATTAGAAAAATAAGTATTATGTCGCTTTCACTAAAAATAATCTGGGGAATATGGTAAGGAGGGCTAGCTTAGGTCTGACTAAGTTTAGTGTCTTTGAGGATATCTGTGGACTGGAGTCAAAGCATAGTGCTCTGTGTCTTCTCACCTTGGGAATTTCTCTAGCAGCCTGCTAGACAGAGAGAGCTTGTCTCAGCCCACTGGTCCCAATGCAGTGTGGTGGTTAAGTACAGAGTTCTGAACAGAGGCTTTGGAACCAGATGGATGTGAGTTCAAGTTCCTCCATGGTCTCTTACCAGCTGTATGACTTTAAGTGACTTGCTTCTTTTCTGTCTGTGGACCTCGGTTCCTTCATAAGTCAGAAAGAATTTCTCTGCCTTGTTTCTTTTTGAGCATTTCTCTCAAGTCTCAATTCCTTTCTCCTTGTCCTCTGCCCTGGTCCCTTCCCTGTCTATTGTGGACCCAGGCTTCCTCCAGGCTGTTAGAGTTCTGGATTGCCTCATCCTACCCTGTCCTAGTTCTCCAGGGTGCTAAATGGTCTCTGATTCCTTCCCTCACCTAAATCAAATCTCTGTTAGGGTAATCTGAGGTAATTACACTAATCTGAGTAGCTTATCCTATGGTTGGTAGATCATACTCTTACAGAAGCATCTAGGTTGAATTTGTGCCCTGTATTACAAAGCCTTATTTTCTACCTCCAAAATAACAGTTCTACACATTCCTTCCTTGAACATAGCCATTGCCTTTAGGCCACCATTGCCTCCTATTGTACTCCTCTAACAGCATTTTAGCTGGTCTCCCTTCCTGTATACATCATCAAACCTTGCTACTAGACCTGTCTTACTGAAGTGAATTTACCTACAGTTATGATATACTACTAACTTGGCCACAAATTTGTATAAAGTTCTTGTACCACAAGAATGATACATGTTTACAAGGAAAATATTAAGGTAATGCAAAAGCATATTGGTAGAGTGGAGCGGCAGATGGCTGGGGGTGGAGGCAGGATTCACATAGAAAAATGCTCATCTGCTTAATGTCCAAAGGAATGCATATTTTAAATATGCAGAAAATAATGTTCAACATCTATTAAATCAGGAGAACTATCCTAACAATACCCAATGCTTGCAAAGTGCTGATGAAACCATTTCAGTTGTACACTACTGATAGAGTTGAAAAATAACTTTACAATGTTTCAAGAGTCATGGCAAATATTTAGGTCCTTTGACCCGGTAGCCTCACTCTCAGAAACTTAATTTAAGGAAATAACAGAAAAGAAGGAAAGAAGCTATCTGTATGGAGATAATAGTAAAATAGAATATACTTAAAAAGTAAATGTTCAACAGTAGAGAAAATATAAGTGATGGTACATCAATCTCATGCTAGCAACAAAATAGCAATTATAGAACACAGAAAAATGTTTACATTTGAATGCTAGGTGAATCTATTACACAATTATTTACCCCATAGCTATAAATATAAATACAGTTATACTGTACATATATAGCTATAGCATATACATACATATCCACACATAAGAAAGAATTGGAAGATGGAAAACAAATGAAAACAATTGACATATGAGGCATATAATCGTACATTATTGTTTTCCTTTTTTTTTTCCTAGGTTGAGTCTTACTCTGTTGCCCAGGCTCGAGTGCAGTAGCATATTCACCACTCTCGCAGTCTTGATCTGCTGGGCTCAGAGGATTCTTCTGCCTCTGCCTTCCAAGTAGCTGAAACTACAGGTGTGTGCCGCCACACTTGCTAATTTTTTTGTTTATTGTAGAGACAAGGTCTCGCCATGTTGACCAGGCTAGTCTTGAACTCCTGGGTTCAAGCAATCCTCTCTCCTCTGCCTCCCAAAGTGCTGGGACTACAGGTGTGAGACACCGTGCCCTGCCATCCTTATTTTTATAATGTTGTTTGTGTGATAAATAAAGTCAGTAAAGTTGGAAATACAAACTGCAGAGACTCCATTCCATATAGAATGAGTCCTCATTGCTGTCCTCACAGCCGTGTGCTGGCCCAGTCTCCTCAGCCGGAGGCCTTCCTCTTGCCCTAGCTCCTGCGATTCCCCCCAGGTTGCCTCCTCTTGCTCTGGGCTCCTTCTTTCCCATCAATCCACCCTAGACCCCTTGCAAGTCCCCATACATTATCACACCTTTGTGCTTGCCTCACTGCTTCCTCTGCCTGGAACATCTCTATTTTCTTTTGTGTTGACTCCGTTTTCATGGCCTAACTCAGAATCCACCTCTGCTTCCTCCATGAAGCTTTCCCACACCATTTTTGACTGCATTAATCTTTCCTTACTTTTGTTCGATAAAGGGCCAGATTTGGATCTGGATCCAAGCAACATGTTAGGATACAAATTCCTGACAAGCGGTGGCTGGGTCTTACTTATCTTGATATTGTACAGATTTAGCTGATGATAGGTGTTCTATGATTATCCCTTCTTCTTCAAGCTTGTGTCTACCTAACAACACCTATCAGGAGAGGAGCAACCAAAGTGGTCAGGCAATGAGACACCAGATGGGCTTATCATGGAATAATAAGCATTAAAAAAGTAATTAATTTGTAATAAGTATACTTACTCCACAAATATATTTCTATAATAAGTATACCAATATCTATATAATAACTATAAAAATTAGTTTGTAATACTTATAATTTTGTAATAAGTATACTTATTATACAAGTATATTATTATTACAAGTATACTAACCTTTCATTGCAAATCAACTTGTAATTTCTTCAGATGTAATTTGGAGACTGAGTTATTACTAATTTTATTATTGAAACAGGATTTTCTATTTAGGTGACTTTTCTTGTTTTGCTGTTTTTAAGTAAAATTAGACCATCTGTCATGTTCCAAGTTTCCATGGACTCAGTGACAACAGTTGTAGGAGCCCAAGAATGAGACGAATAATGTCTAATCAAGTCACACATCATGGGATACTTTCCTGTTTATCTCATTTGAGTCCTCAGGAGAATTCTGTGGGTTTCCTCAACAGTATTTAGAAATGTATCACATCTTGAATTTGGGATTTTGTGGTATTTCAGGAAAACAAAAGCTCAGGTATAGTACATTCATTTATTTATCCAGTTGTTCACTTATTCAATAAAATTTTTTGAGAATCTTTGACTTGCCTGTGTCTGTTCTAGGTTAGGGATACAGTGGCAAGTTGCTTCTACAGTTTACTGTGTTGAAGAAAACAGACAATAAACAAATAAGCAAAAGAACCAAATAATATTCACTACAAAATAGGGCTCTGGGATAAAGGGTGGCTGGTGAAGGAAGGAACAACACAGTGACCACATTCAGATGGGTGGCCAGGAGGCTCCTCTGAGAAGCAGACAATTGATATGAATTTTGAACACTGAGGATCCCACCTGCAGAGATCTGAGGAAAGGACTAATAACTTCCCTGCATGGGAACTGCCATGACTGTTTAAGGAACAGAGGCAGACAGTGCAGCTGGAGATCAATGAGCAGGCGGGAGCTTGGTGTAAGGTGGGTTAGAAAGGAAAGCAGGACCCAGGTCATGCAATGCCTTGCAGGCCATGGTTAATAGTTGGATTTTAAGTGCTTTAGGGGCAAGAAGATTTAGTGTCCTGTCAAGATCCTCTTTACAAAGAACGTGCACCCATTCCTACCTTCTAAAGGCGTTGGCTGCTGAGGGCTCCCAGATACACCCTTCTTCAGAAATTCCCCTCAGTCAATGGGAGCCACTTTGCCCAGCAATGCCTAGGAGGCATTTTCCCTCCTAGGTGATGCCCTCCCCTGGGAACAGCCTGACACTAATGACTGACTGATATAGGTGTATGAAAGGCCAGTTCCCTTGTCTCAATATGAGACGACTCTGTGGTGCTACTTACACTCCAAGACTCCTCAGAAGATCAAGGTGCGGTTAGACTTCTCTGAAACCACCTCTTAGGTTAGCTTCTTATTCTGGTCCATCCTGCTTTTGCCCCATCAATGCAGGTTTCTCCTGAGATCATGCTTTTAATAAATCACTTGCACAAGAACACTTGTTTTAGGCTCTGCTTCTATTAGACTATGAGCTCTCTGCGGACAGAGTTTGTGCCTGGCTTGTTCATTCTTAGATGGAAGATTTAAGCGGGGACAAGACATGATCTGATTACTTAAAAAAAAATCACTGACTGGTGTGTATGTGTGTGGTGTGTGTGTGTGTGTGTGTGTGTGAGTGTGTGTGTAGAAGGGAGAAAGGAGAGAAAAGTGGTGGTAGAGCAGTTAGATGCTATTGTAATCACCCAGGCAAGTTATGACTATGGCTTGAATTACATAAATTAAGTAAAAATTTTCATCTATAATTATACTTATAAAACTCCCCTTCCATCAAGAAAATTTGCAAGTGACCTTAGGCAGATAAATGTTAATAAAAGAGTAATGCATTTTGGTATACAACAGGCGGAATATACGAAAGATCAAATGCTCATTAAAACTCTGAATCCATACATAAGCATGTAGAACAGAAATAATGAGATAAAAATGTGTAGTTGGTCTTTAGCTTAATTATTGGAGTTAGTCACAGGTCCTGGGGGAGACTGTAATTTCTAAGATCTGTTTGACTTTGGGATAAAAGTGACAATTTGAAAATAGATCTTGTTGTTCTTTCTACTTTGGGCCAATAAATACATCTGATTTACATCTATTTCTTGGAGGGCAATGGAAGATTTATGCTTCTCCTCTGAATGCTTCTCAAATGCCTCTCTTACTGTTAACCCCTACGTCAGGATATAATAGTAATCAGGCTCTGTCTTAGCAAATGCAGCACATAATGAATAAAATAATGGTTACAGAAGTTAAGGCTACGTGTCTAGGAAACATGATAACCAAGAGGAAGAAAAATGCTTGAAAAGATTGTTCTTTCACGCACCTATTTATGTATTGAAAGAGCTGAACAAAAGACAGAAAAATAGCTAAAAGGCAATAGTCTTCTGTCCTGTTGAGACAGCCCTCACTTTGAGGATCTGAAATCTTTTTTGCAAATTCACAGCAGCTGCTCATTAGAGAAAAGTCATGTAAGATGGTTTGCAGCATGCTTGAAGGAGGGCAAAGAGGAGCAAAAAGCACCCTGTCCCCACCCACCCTCCAAAACTGAGCTGGGCAGAGTGTGGGGATGGGGCAGCAATTCAGGCTGGCGTGTGGAGGGTATACTCCTGAGACCCACTGTGGAAGATTCAGTGATTTGAGCATCCCTTTGGAGGCAGAGGCCCCACCGCCTCTCCTTGACTGTGCAGGGCCACCTAGAAGCCACTCACATGTTTGCTCCACCTTTGAGACCAGTGTCAGGGTTTCCCTGGATAGTAAGAGCTCATTTCTAGAGTTACAAACTCCAGAGAGACACAAGGTTGGCAATAGAGGGAAAGGCGACAATGGCTCCACACTCTAGGGCCAGCCTGGAACATCATCTGGATTCTTTATATAGATTTTTAATCATAAGGAAGAACTACAGGTATTTGGAGAAGCATGAAAGCCTCCAGCTTTCCATTGAGCATACTGTCTATTCATTTATTCATTTGAAAATAGATCTTGTTGTTCTTTCTACTTTGGGCCAATAAATACATCTGATTTGCATCTATTTCTTGGAGAGCAGTGGAGGATTTATGCTCCTCCTCTGAATGCAGGGTATATCCTTTTCTCAGACTGCAGAGACAAAGATGAACCAAGAGAAATTTCACCTTCCAGGAATTCTGTCTTTACAACATTTAGAATCACCAGAGAGCCTTTACAAAATGCCAGTTATTATGCTTCTACTCGGACAAATTGGATTAGAAACTCTGTAGGTGGGACACAGGTATTTTTTTGACAAATTATAGTTGTATACATTTATGGAGTACAGTGTGATGTTCTGATACATGCATATAATATACTATGATTAAATCAAGCTAATTAATACATCCATCACCTTGCTTACCTATCATACTTTATGGTAAGGCACTGAAATTCACTCTCTTCCTTTTTTTGAAAGATGCAATACATTATTATTGACTATAGTCACAGAGTGTGCAATAAATCTCAAGATCTATTCTTCCTGTCTCTCTGAAACTTGGTACTCTTTGATCAGCAACTCCTTATTCCCATCCTCCCCAGTCCCTAACCTTGGGTCACCATGGTTCTACTTTTTACATCTATGGGTTCAACTTTATTAGATTCCATATATAAATTAGATCACGTGGCATTTGTTTCTCTGAGGCACTGGTGTTTCTTATAAAGCACCCAAGTAGTTCCTTTATGCAGCTAAGTTTAGGAACCACTGGTCTAGAGAGATATAATGCATCCTTGGATAACTTCAATCCTTGCCTTCAGGGACTTATGGTTAAGGGGTTATAGCCTAGATCCTGAAAACTAGCCAAGAAGTTCTCAACAGGAAATGATTTTGTCCCTCCTCTCCACCCAAGGACATTAGAGACAGTGTCTGGAGACATTTTTGGTTGACACAAGTTGGGGGGAGGGTACTAGTGGTTAAGGCTAGGGATGCTGCAAAACATCCTATAATGCACAGGATGGTCCCTACCGCAAGAAATCCTCTGGCCCAAAATGTCAATAGTGCTAGATTGAGAATGTTGATTTAGCCTTAAGAGTAGTTCTGCTTATAAAACCAATATGGTAAATGCTTCCATTCACTAATTTATTATGCACTTACCATGTTCTAGGTACATTGTGTGTGTCAACAAGCCCCAACTATTGCTTATCAGGGACTGCAATTTTTCCCCATTATGTAGATCAGAAACTGAGGCCCAGAGTTCAAATAACTTGTCTAAAGTCACATATCAAATAAGCAAAGAACTTGGGACTTGGACATGGGCAGTCTGGCTTCTGGCCACAACAGTATTCTGCTGCCCAGAAGGTTCTATTTTTCTTCTGAGAGGTTTTCCAGGCAGAAAAGGGATCATGATTCATATTTACATACATACATGCATACATACTGGGATTATTCCTTCTCTTAAGATTTGTTACTTGAGAAAAACAAAACTTCCTCATGTAAAAGACAGCCTTTCTGAACCAGGAGATTAATGGATATTGATCATTTTTGCACCATGTGGCCAGGCTGGAGGCACGGAAGTGCTTAGAGGAATCCCCAAAGAGGAGGATGATTGATGCTCTCAACACTGGTGGATTTCAACAGTGTTTGGCAGCTACCGGGCATCCTGTGGTGCCGTTTGGGGGAGTGCCTGACCGGCCAGACTGTGTTTGTGACAACTCTGATCTTCTTAACTCTGAGCATCTGTTAAAAGGATGCCTCAGCAGGAAAACACAGTGGGAGAATGTCTGCTCAGGGCATGTGAGCGTCTGACTGGCCTCTCAGACGTCCTCTAGAAAGCCCAATGTCCCCAGATCCCCTCTGCTCACTGGCCTTTCCTGTGCTTTGTGCAGACGAGGAAATGAAACAGAACCCAGCAGAGGGCATTTTCCTATCTCCAGTGTTCCTCCCCATGGTCGCTGCACTAGAGAGAAGATATCAGCCAGCTGTGCATCTACTGCTGGGCATTGTTCCCTCCCTGAGCACATATTTAGGCCAGAAGGCTCTGTGCGCCTGGAGCAGTGTCCACTATGTCCGTGAGGCCCCTGCAGGCCAGCAGATTAACTTGTTTAAAGTCACGTATTTAGGAAGCAGAGAACCTAAGCAGTCAGGCCATAGCACTACACTACTACCCTGCAAGTTCTATTTTCTTTTCCTGGGAGTTTTTCCAGATAGAAAAATGAGCCCATTTAGGGCATGATTATAAAATGTGTACAAGATGGTCCTTTAAGGAAAAGAGAAAGCAAAGGACTTCTGATGAGGCTAGAGGCACTGCCCAACTTCAGTGTGATAGTGATGTGGGTGGAAATGGTCCCCCACCTCCCACCCCTCTAAGATTGCCCTTCTCTCCTTGGCACTCTTCCTTGAGAAGAACCTTCCATGGCGCCGCATCCTGTGGGCACATTTTGTGTACTTCTGGCTCACGTCTATGAAAGTATCTTGAAATGAAGTTGACAGCAGAGAACTGAGGTTTATGGAGGACACTGACTTCAAGTGTTACCATCCTTTCCGGAGATCAAAGAATTGAAAATCCTTAGTCTTGGCAGGCCTATTGAACCTGCTGTTCAACTCCCTCTCCCACCATTTTCTTCATAATTTTTTCCAATCATTTTTCTTGTTTTTACTTTCTTGAGTCTGCCTTCTGTGCCCTATTTACAAAGAAGTTGAAGCTATTAATAAGAATTTCCTAAACTTTGCTCCTATAGTAAGCATGCATGCTAGCTGCCAAATAGTTCTGATTTATCTTTTTTCAAACATGCTACAGGATTACACTTCCTTGTCCTTCTTAGGATGAGGTGGGAGGCATGACTAACCCTTTACAATGTGTGGAAAGCGGAAAAAAAATGTGTGTCACCTCCAAGAGAAAGCATGCAATTGCTGTGCTGAAGTTCCCAGAGCTGAATGTCCCTCTGGCATGCTGGAAACATCTGAGAGGGTGAGTGTTCTATCACCCTGGGTTCCTGAGTGAATTCAGTTCCAAGATGGAAACAAGATGAGCAACAAATTAAAAGCCACGGCACCTTTGGATTTGTTTGTCAACACAGACTAATAGCCTATCTTGATTAACATGCTCTCCCTTTCCCTCACCAAATATGCTGTATCCTCATCCACCCTTTTTGCCATCCAGTCTTTCTCAGAGGAAAAGTTGTCTTTCCAGTAATCCTAATCTTACAACCACTCCCTATTAAAGTCCTTCAATGGCTTCCTGTTATTCTTTTTTTTAAAAAAAAGGATAACATTCTTAGCATGGTCTATAAGACTTTGCATGGTCTGGTCCTTGTCTGCTTCTTTAGACTCATCCACACCCATCCCTCCTGAGGCCCAGTTTGGCCACACTCACCTTCTTTCAGTTCCGCCTACCCAATGTCTTTTTTCACCACAGGGCCTTTGAACATGCTTTGAACATGTTCATTCTTCCAGAAATGGCCTCTCCACCCCTGAGGGTACCTCTGAAATTCTAGGGTCCAGTTGATTTTTTAAATTCTTTCACTTTTAGAGCAAGAGTGAACTCCTCAGTGAGTAAATGAATGAAAATCAAAGAGAATATTATTTCCTTAATATAGCAGCGTGAAGAAAATGGGAATTATGTTATGGGGGGGGCTATTGAAGTACTCCCCACCATCTGCATTCTTTCTCCCCTGCCCAAAGTCCTACCCCGGGTCTTTATTTCATGTGAGACTAGAGTTCTGAGTCAGGAATAACCCAGGAAGCTTGGCAGAGCCAGGAAGAAGCACCTCGAAGTGTCAGCGTCTGGAAAACTTGGGAGGAGTGGAGCTGCTTCTTGAGGGGAGTGAACATAGCCTCAGTTGGAATGAAAGATGACTGGCTCCATGACCAGAGTCCCCCAGATCTAGCTGCATCCAAGATGCTAGAACAGGGGGCTACCAGGAAGTCTGAAAGAGGTCACAGCTGTGAATGCTACTTTGCTCAGTTAGTGAAGCACTCAAGGGATGCCCTACGTATTCTGCCCTCCTCACAGAGGCTTCTTCTGTTAGTCATGGGAACATACCCCATCTCATTCATTAGACTGATGATTCTTTGAGAGGGTAAGACTGTGTCTTAGTCACCTTGAGTTTCCTGGCAGGCTGAGCTCAGTGTCTGTAGAGCTTGTAGGTGGTGACTAAAACAATTTGTCAGATGGAACTAACTACCCTTGTTCGCGATACTACACTGCCATCTTGCCTGGTAACAGACGTGCATTCTGCAATGGGAGTAATACATTTTGGGAAAAAAAATTCATGGATTTTTCTTGTTTTTTCTTTAAGTAGCAGGCCTTTGCCTAGTAATGTACAAAAGAGGCTCCATTTCTTCCACAGGTGAGCTAAGGTCTCTATCGAAAAGCAGGACTTTCTGAGTCTATCCCACTCTCCTTTGGCAAGTGAGGTGATACCCACACAGTTCTCTCTCAGGAAATAGGATGAGGTCAGAGGTACTGGCCCAACATCTGATCCTCAACAAGGCAGGAATCGGGAAGGAGGAAGAGATGATGCAGGGGAAGGAAGGGAAAAGATCATCCCTGTAAACCCAGAGATGAGGAGCAATAGAGGGGAGTGAGGGAGAAATGAGAGTGTGTCTCACATTAGACAAGTTGAATAGAGTGCCAAGGACTGTATCTGGGTGTTTGTGCCTGGCCACTGAGCACTGACTGCATGCCCTGCCAGGCACTGTGTTTCCTTTATGAGCTCCTCAGTGAGTAAATCAATGAAAATCATAAGAATATTATTTCCTTAATACAACAGCGTGAAGAAACTGAGCCTGGACCCAGCTTGGTCTAAACTGGGATTCAGAGGCTGGTTGGCCCTTCCAGTTGGTGGGGCTGGAAGCCCCCTAAGCATTTATTTAGAGCTGATATGCAGTGGGGGAAGAAAGCCTTTGAGAAGGATATTGAGGCATGATTCCCTAGGGACAGAGACTGAGAGAGATGGAGAAGACAGCAAGATGTCTTTTATGCAAAATGGCCCTGAAGGGGAAGGCCAAGGCCTGTTTGCAGAGAAGGTTGTGAGCCAAAGCTGGAAAGATCGTTTTCTTTAGCTGTGGAGCACAAGCAAATCCCTCTGAGCTTAGGTATGACTCAGCATGGGAGAGAAGATCTGATCTTGCTTCTTCATGAGATGATCTTGGCTTCTGAAGGCACTGTGGTCTAGATGGGATGGGACGGACTGAAGTGAATAACAGAAATGCCTTGAAGGAATGTGGGCATTAACTGCAAGCCCGATCACTGAGTATGTTCATAGTGCTGCATCTATGCCCTTCAGCTGCTGAGGGATAGGTATATTTGAGGCAAGCATACCTTATCCCATTTGCTTCACATCGTAACCCTATGATGTAGGAATTATTATTCCAGCTTGACTGATGAGGAAAGTGAGACACAGAGACTAAGTGACTTGCTCAAATGACCCCATTCATAAATGGTTGGACCCAAGACTGGCCTCAGTGGGCACCCTCTTAGCCACATCTCCAACACTGCCTCCCAAACACCATTGCTAATATTTCAGATGAAACACCCACCTGGGTCATTGGGGTCATTAGGTTACCCTCTTAAAGCAGAAGTCATGGGGAATAGCCATATCCTCACAAGGCCTTTGGTATTTTGGGGAGGAATTTTAGGCTCTGTGGATGGTATCCTTACCCAGAGAGACAGTTCTAGCATTCCCTGATGAGATAACAAAGGATAAGCTAGAGAATGTCTCTGAGGGAAGAGGACCCCTTGAGTCCCAAGGAAGGGGGTCATCAGTAAATTACAGTAATGATGCTTTCTCGTGGAGCTGCAAAGGACTCTGGTTTCCAAAGCATTTCCTCTTGTATCGGATTCTTTTGAAAGTTCACAAAAAACTCTGAAGCAAAAGCTTGTATGTCTATTTTGCAGTTGGGGAATGAGGTTCAGAGAGCTTCAGTGACTTGTCCAAGACTGCATGGTTCGTGGAATCAGGCTAGAAATCTGGTCTCTGGACACGCATTTTAGGATTTTTTCCCTTTTACCAGGTGCTCCCTTGTGTCACAATGGGGAGACGTCTTCATTTAGTGGAGGCTGGGCTATGACCCAGTCAGACGATCAGGCATTAAGGTGATGCCAGAAGTGAGGCAAATATTCAGATGAGAGACACAGTCCAGGTACAGTTCCAGTCACAGAGCAGCATCTATTTCATTCAGATCCAGGCATTTCATAGTCACACGTGCTTACTTTAAATTAGAGATCTTAAGGCTGATACATGGGAAACGAATTTCACTATGAGAAATGAAGTTTTGTAGCCAAGTAGTACTTATTTACCCTTCTATTAGAGAGTGCATAGTAAAGTCTCCGCAATATCTTTGAGCAAATGAATCTGTTTAAGTCAAGGCCTCCAAAATTATTTGAACACAAAACTTCTCCCCCTTTTTTTCCATTTTTATTTTAGAGTCAAGGGGTACACAAGAATGTTTGTTACATGGACATATAGTGTAGTGGTGGAGATTGGGCTCAGGTAGCCTTAGAGATCTTAAGGCTGATTTCTATAGGTAACCCCCCTTTGTTTTTAAGGTAAAACCTATTAGAAGTCCATGGAACTGCCAAGACAAATTAGTTTGCTTTAATCACTGAATTAATAAGTTGATTTTATATCATGTATGCAGAACCTTAGAAATGTTTTATGGGTTTATATTCTAGCCTCAAGGCTCATGAGATTATATATAGATATAGACATAGATATAGCTATAGATATATTACATATATCTAAGGTATAAAAGGCAATGTATTTGTAGATAGGTCTTGTCGCTAGTCATTTCATAACTCGAATACTCAGGGTTAGGTTGTTCTCACGCAAGCATGCTCAGGTTCATAAATTAAAAATGATAGCCCATTGTAATATTAATAAGAATTTTAAATATTAGGTATTTTTCACAGGAAATTCATGAAGAATAAATGTCAAGGAGAGCTACATGTCTGTAGCTGTCTCATGATGACATACAAGGTTTGAGGAAATGTATCCTTTGGAGGTCTTTGAAATGAGCAAGTCTGGAATTTTATGTAGGTCATTTATCATCTTCCTACCTATGGATTGCAGCAGACATTTGACATTCATAATGGACATTTCCTGAGACCTCTATGACTCCCTTAATTGGCAAATACCACTAGACTCAATAACTTCCTTCATGAAATCTTTTTATTTTGACCTAAGCTATCATGTTCATGGAAGCTTTCATTTTTCCTTCTCATTCATCACCAGGGCCATTCTGAACTATGTAATTGGTCGTGAGAGGGAATATGTTGCTATGAGGTGAGGAACAAGACTTTTGAACTAAGTAACTCTATCCTCAATGGCGATTTTACTAGGAGATTTGAATTTATGTTTCAGAGAAATGGTGAATGCCTGCATGCCAAGAACTGTTGTAATTGTTCATAAATAGCCAGAACTGTGAATATAAATCTGAAAATCCTAAGCATCTTTTTTTTTAAAAAAAAAAAAACATCTTCACCCTGTGCAGGAAGACAGGAGGGAAATCTGGCTTGGGGAAGGAAGAAAATGTTTGTAGTTCTGGAAACTCAAGCTCATCTTCACCATTGCCAAACAGTCTCTACAACAGAGTGTGCTTGAACCCCAAAGCATGAATATCTCAGCAACTTCAGGAAGTGATTGCTTTGGTGAAAAGCCTCAGTGACCTCCTGGATTAGGCTAAAAAATAAGTTCCCCTGAGCTCTCCAAGTAGGACTGTACTATACTTGAAACTGCAACCTGACTCCCCTGGCCCCCAACAACTCTATGCTTTCTAATATTAATCTCTTAGGCCACATTTATTTAGGGTGTTTTCTTTAGGGTCAGAGTCTTAGGGAAAAGCTATTTTCTTAACATTTGTGATTATTATTGAAATAAAAGGTGAGTTTCAAACTTGAAAACTCTCTCTGGATGAATTCCACAGAATAAGTGTGGTTGTTAAAGGCACAAATTAAGATACACCCAAATTAAGATAATCAAGGAAGAGGAAAAATGTCCAGAGGCCAATCTGGGGGCATTAAAGACACCACTGAATTTTTATCATGTGAAATAACCGAAAAAAAAAATCCCCCCAAGACTTATCAGCTATCTTGCTTACATGGGAAGCACACTGGTATTTAAATTCATGGATCTTTGGAACTGTTCAGTTTCCATGAGGGTGAATGATGTCATCTAGCAAGAGAGCAGATGCTAAGGAATCCAGAGTACACCAAAAGTGGAAAAGTGAACTTTTGCTCCTTAGGATCACAATCTGACCAGCCACGACAGGTCTGAGGGCCCCTGGTGACCACAGTCACTAAAGACACTTTGATATCTATTGAGGAGGTGGCACTGGCTTCCTACTAAGGACTTTTTAAGGCTTTGAAGTGAAATTCCTCTAAGCCTCCCTCAACCATGCCCTCTACACTAAAACATTTTCTACACAGCTAGCCACGTTTATTGAGAGGAAACTGTGACACTGTCTTTGCCAGCAGGTTGGAGGCTAAAGATCTCCTCCTCTGCTCTCCAGGTACAAGACCCACTCATGGACTGACTCTCATGATTCTGCTCTCTCCTGGCTGGAGGCTGAGATGGGAGGGGGTGGTGAGAGGGGATGTGAGCAGCTCTGCAAGACTGACAGGTCCCTGTCTAGAGGGAATTCAGGTGTCATCACAGTCACCTTGTGGGAACTATAATATGCATGAGCACAAAGCGAGGCCAGCAGCCCTATGAGAGGAGGAGAGGTGGGAAGGCCAGGAGAGGTGGGGAAGCTTACCTTCTTGACTTCGTATTTAATGGCGAGTTTGATCCGGCTCAGACTCGGACGGTGGTGCTCGGACCAGACTTGGAAGTTCACATCACCATTTAAAATCGCCTCCACCTCTTCTGTGTCTCGGCACAGGTCCAGTACGCCCACCACAAAATCCTTGCATTGCATAGATAACTTCCTGTAATCGTTCTAACAGAATAAAGAGAAATCAGGGTGTGTCACACTGAGGCCCACAGATCGGCTTGCCCAGCACAACGGTGTCCATCAGCAACCGTTTGCCAAGCGTGGGCTTACGGAGCACATTGGAAACAAGGGACTGTGCTGGATCCAGAAGGAAGGCAGTTTCTCTTGTCACACAACCTAGAGGACCTAGAGGACATCTTCTCTAAGGCAGTATTTGTCAAGATGTGGCTCATGGGCCACCTGCATCAGAGTCATATTGCGTGCTTGCTAAAGTTGTAGATTCTCAGACCCCACCCAGACTTACTGTCAGAATACTTGGGATTGGGGCCCAGGAATCTCTTTTAACTTTGCTCTCTTGGTGATTTGAATGCCTGCCACAGTCTATCCTGGGCTCTTTCAAGGAAGCAGTTTTCTGTACCCAATTCTGAGTCAATTCTGAGGGAGGAATAATGAGGACATGAACTTTTCAGGATAATGGAATTAGCATTTCACTTATTTACAAACAACCTATAATGGTGACTGCTGCACACAGGGAGATTATTGGGAAGATATGACTGATATGCTAAGCTATGGAGAAAAATATGCACAGTGTGCTTTTTTTATGTGCCAGGAAATCTGCTTTTAAATTATAAATTTAAAAATCGATTGTGGTTTAAATCGAGCAGGATCCATTTCTTACTACAAATCCATTTGTATGGTAAATCATGGCTCCTTAAATTACCTGTCTGTTGAATAAACATTTTTAGCCCTTGACCTTTTGCTGTGGTGATGGTTTCATTTTTTAATGAGTTGCCCCTGGATTTCTCTCTCCCTTTTCCTAGGTATACCTTTCTGAATATCTTTGAGAGGCTGACTTCCTTTCCTAGTGACATGCCAACTTCTTTCTCTCCCAAACAGACTGCTTACATTCCAGAAAATGATCTAAAATGTAGGACAAAAGAATGTTTCATGTCACCTCATACCAATACTCCCCAAAATATTTTCCCGTCAAGGCCTCCTTGTTGGTTTCTTAGTTGAAATGAGTCTATTCAGAAACTACACAAGAACTAAATGTCACTTTCAATGTTAATCAATGTCAACAACCCTCAGACTTGTAAATAGTAGTTGGCAAACAGGAGTGTGGTTTTGCTTTTCCAGAACCCAGATTCCTCAGCAAATAGGTTGGGAGGCTGGCACACTGCAAAAGCTCAGCCATTTTTCTGAGTTAATGATTCAAGTCTCCTTCCAGGACGGCTACATCAAAATGTCACTCTGTATTAGAGAAAGAGGGAAGTAAATGCTTGTTTACTGTGGAAAGGAAAAGGATCAAGAAAATATTTTCTGATGAGAGTGGTTGCCCTTCATTTTTATATGTAATTTAGGTAGAAGAAGAGAGTTCCAGAAATTCTGGGTAGAAAAACAACCACTTAGCTTAGGCAGATTGTCATAGGGAGAAATTCAGGTAAGACACATGGAGTGTTCTAGGTTTTTGGCACCTTGCACAGAGCCAGGTGGCAAGATGAAGAGCTATGCTCTGTGCTCCTCCATCTAACATCCACCCATCCATCATTCTTCCGTCTGTCACTGAAAACCTACTATGTAGCTCAGTGAAAAACT
The DNA here is from genome assembly GCA_963574415.1 of Tarsius wallacei. Classification (NCBI taxonomy): domain Eukaryota; kingdom Metazoa; phylum Chordata; class Mammalia; order Primates; family Tarsiidae; genus Tarsius; species Tarsius wallacei. The sequence goes on from CAUYQG010195248.1 coordinate 46,637, forward strand.
AGCAGCGAACAAGCCAGGTCTCTGAGTAGTGTGAGGGTAGAGGAGGCCGGGGATCCACTTTCAGGCATGCACAAGAGCAATGCTGAGTAAAACTTGCTCAGCCTGTCTTGGCTAAGATATTCTGCAAAGCACTGATGAGCCAGAGGTGGGAGGCTCAAGATACACCAGGCTCAGCAACATGGGCAAGGTGGGTCACCTCGCCACATGGACCCATTCAACTCTGGCAGTCCCTCTGCCGCAACTTGGGTTCCGAAGTATCCATCCCTCACCCATTAACCTTATTGTCTCTTTCCTGAGAGCAAGGAGGCTCTGAATGTTAATGTCTATTACTTGTAAAACAGACACTGCCCTGATGGCTGGACCAGACCTCATCTCTTGGTGGAAACTCCTGCTTAGGGCTGAAGACATGGATGGGCACAGGGAAGGAAGTGGAAAGGGCTTGACCCAGTTCTTGCCCAGGCTTCTTGAGCTAAGAGCAAGTCAGGCTATATTGCCTAGAGCCTCCACAGATGTTTTGGTTCAGCACAGTTCAAAACAGAAGTTGCCACTTCATCAGAGATGGTCACTTTCCTGAGCTCTTTCAGCCAGCCAGCCAGCCTGCCATCTAAAGGGTAGGCACCAGAGCAGCCAAAGCAGGTAATTTGCATTTTGCCTTCTGTGTTAAGACACTCAGGCTGGAAAGCAATATGCCTTCTTGTGTCTGAAGATGGCTGGAGGGGATAGAGAGAACCCAGGGTTCCAGGGAGGAGATGACATGGACATGGATGGTCCCAGAGAGGGCCAGAGGTGAATATCTCTGGGGAATCATGATGATGATTATTTATTGGGTGCGCTCTGAGTTCAGTGAGCCTTCCAAGACACACTTCTCATTGTAGTTGGAAGTAGATGAGATACATATCCAAGATCTCACAGGTGCCCTTTACAAATTTTAATATTTCTGAATATCAAAGTCTGTCAGTTCTAATAGGTGACAGGTGCTCTACCTGCATCATAGCTAAGAGAGTGAACGACTGGGTTTGGGTTGAGAATAAGGTCATTGGAAAGGGGGCTATTGAGAGAGACAGGGTAATATGAGTGTCATCTTTCAAGATTTTGAAACCACCAGGAATAACAACAAGAATAATAACCTACATCATCTCGCTCAATACTTATAAAAACCCCACGGAAGTACTATTGCCATTTCCAACTTACAGATGAGGAAACTAAGACTCAGAGAGATAAAGCAGCAGGCCGAATCCACTCTCTTCCTGATATTAGTCACTGATCTCTGGGTCACCCTCTCACCTTCCTTGGAGTTTTAGCTCCTGTCTCACTGTCATTCCCCCAACATTACTGCTTCTATTATTCTTGGTGGCTTCAAAATCTCGGGAGATGACACTCACATTACCCTTTCTTTTTCAACAGCCCGCTTTCCAATGCCCTTACTCTCAACCTAAACTCAGCCATTCACTTTCTTAGCTATTCTCAATAATTAAGTTATTTCCAATAACTGCAGATCCTTCACGACCCCAACTTCAAGTCTTCAACTTCAACCCCCCTCTACATATCCAGATCGCTCCTCCTGGGATCCCAAGTTCAGCAATCTTTTGATTCCACCAGACCTCCGGCCATTGATTGTGCCTTTTTTTGGCCTGGTTTTCATTCCCCTTGGGTCACTGTCTCCCTCCTTGCAGAGCTTATATTCATGATCAGTGATTATAATCATCCTGGCAGTCGATTCTCTTGCCCTCCTCTTATTTTGTTGTCCTCAATGGAAAAAAGCCTTATCTTGATTGAGTCTAACTCTCCACTGCTCTGGTCCTGCCTCTGCACAGTAAATGTGGCTGAGAACACAAAACTGCACTGATCAGTCATGCCGTAAATGTATTACTTCCAACCTCAAGCAGTCCTTAGTGCGCTTATGTGGGTTTACTCATTTTCCTAAACAAGATTTCATACCTTCTCCTCTTTTCAGTCTTCTAACATCTCCTTCTAACTCTCAGATGAGGCTTTGTTTCCTATTTTATCAAGAAAATGGAAATCATCAGAAGAGAAGATCCACGTGCTCACACTATCATGTATACCTGTCTACGTGCATCTGTGCTCCTGCACTCTCTGTTCTCTCTTCTTGCTGTGGATAAACTGCCTCTGCTCCTCTCTAATGCCAACCCCTCCACTCATATGCTGGGTATCAGCCTCTTTCATCTACTCAAGGACATGGTTTCTGCAATCTTCCTTTCTCTCTCCTGCCTTGTCAATTTTTCCTTTTCCCTACTGGCTTATCATACAAACGTGCATTATTTCTATTGTTTTAAAGATAAATTTCCCTTGACCCCACTTCCCCTTTCAATTGCCACACCAATTTTCTAGCAAAACTCCTCAACAGAGTTGTCTACACTCATTGTTTCCAGTGGCCCTCCTTGCTCCCTTTCTTGTCCCATTCAAGAAGGTTTTCACTCCCACTGTGACTGTTCTTGCCAGAGCTATAGATGACTTTCATGTTGCTTAATTCAAAGATTGGTTCTCAGTTCTCATCTCATATGACCTGTCAAGGGCTTTGACACAGATTAATTTTCTTCCTTGATACACATTCATCACTTCACTTCCAGAATAACATACTCTTCTGTGCTTATCTTTTTCCTAAGTGATTACTTTTTGCATTCTTTGCTGATTCATTTTCATCTGTCTTACATCTTAATTTTAGAATTCCATAAAGACATGTCCAGTCCTTGGAATTCGTCTTTTATGTAGCTACACTCATTACCTTGTTGATCTTATCTAGTGTCATGGCTTTTATTCCACCCATATGCTGATGAAGCTAAAATGTATATCTTTCACCTAGCCTTCTCTCCTGAATTCAAGGCTCCTCTATCCAGTTGCCAGCTAGATATCTCCACCTAGATGTCTAGTAGGCATTTTAAACTTTACAAAACTAACTCTGGCTCTAGTCTTCACCTTACTGAGTATTCCCCATTCTTTCAGTTAAAAAGTTTTGAATTATGGTTTTATCCTTGATTTCTATCTTCCTTTTATAACTCACATATAATTTGGTAACAAATTCTGCCAGCTCTACTTGACAAATATATCCATACTCTGACCTCTTTTCATCAATTTCACTGTTTCTACCAAATCCTGTTTCTTTCTCTCTCCAAATCCTGTTGCCTCCTAGTGAGCAGCATGTCTCTTTCTACTTGGCATACTTTAAAAACAAGAGGCTCAATTGGGGCTGACTTTCAACTCACGTGAGAAAACAGAGGGTGGGTAGGCCTATGAATACTTGAATCCCCCACAGATTCTATTGCATAGTAAAGAAGTATGCAGATTTTGAAATCAGAAAGACCTGGAGTTTGAACTCCTATTTTACTATTTGCCAGCAAAATTGAGATATTGAGTAAGCCATTTAATACTTTTGCATCTCAGTTTTCCATCTGTACTAATATACATATCATATAGTCACTGGGATAATTCAATACCAAAATAATGCTAAATGCTTAATATAGTTAAAATAAACAACACAAATAAAAACCAAAAAGCTAAGTACTTAAAAATTAACAATACAATGTGGTACATATACACAATGGAATACTACGCAGCCATAAAAAAGAACGAAATCACGAATTTCTCAGCAACCTGGATGGAACTAGAGTCTATAATACTGAGTGACCTCTCACAGAAACAAAAAACTGAGTACCACATGTTCTCACTCATATAATAGACCTTGATCATCCAACGTATTACCACAAGGAAATGACTGACAGTGGTGGGAAACTATGGGGGGGAGGGATAAGGGAAGGGATAAATGGCACTAAATACCTGTCTGGGGATGGCGGGACACTCCTTATCAACAAGGGTGCCTGAACGAGACATATGTGTGTACCTAACCCTTAACTGTACCCCTCAACATCACAATAAAAAAATATTATATATATAAAAAAATTAAGGGCATTTTAATAAAAAATTACCAGCTGAATTTCTTTTTTTTTATCTATTGCTTATATTTTATTTTATTTTTTATTTATTTTTAATTTTTTTATATATATAATATTTTTT
>CAUYQG010195252.1:0-23002 GCA_963574415.1 Tarsius wallacei
AAACTGCTGAATTGGCACAGAGAGCACCTACCTGCACACCTTCAGACCAGTCTGCAACCTCAGGCTGAGCAGCAGTGAACTCAGGAGCTGGAGCAGTCCGTTCTCCCTGAAATTCTTCTTTGGTCACAGCTTTTTCAGCAGCAGCCTGCTCTTCCTTTTCAATCTCTTCAGGATCTCTGTAGAAGTAGAGATCAGGCATAACCTCCCACGGGTGTTCACGGGAGATGGTGCCACGCATGCGCAGAACTTCCCGAGCCAGCATCCACCACATCAGACCCACTGAGTGAGCTCCCTTGTTGTTGCACAGGATGGCAATGTCCACATAGCACGGAGGACAGTCTGTGTTACACAGAGCAATGGTGGGCGGGTTAACATAAGATGCCTCTGTGAGAGGCTGGTGGTCAGCCCTGGGATCAGTAACCACCAGCAGGCGGGGCTCCCGGAAGACTGCCTGGATCTGGTTGGTGAAGGTTCCAGGAGTGAAGCAGCCAGCAATAGGAGTGGCGCCAGTGGCAGCAGCAAACTTCAGCACAGCCCGCTGGCCAGTGTTCCTGGAAGATATGACACTGACATCAGCAGGGTTTTCAATGGCAACAATGGCACGAGCTGCAAGCAGAAGCTTCTCCCAGGTCCTCTTCAGATTTATAATGTAGACGCCATCACTGTTCCATTTAGAAGTCAAGGTTGGTGCCACCTAAGTGGGTTCCTGCTGCAAGGAATTTGAGGACATCCTCCTCCTTCATTTGCAGGATGTCAAGGGTTCCGGACATTCCCTTTAAGTTACAACGGGAATTGAGAACAATGCTGTATGGACCCCTCAGCAGGTAGCGCGGAAGGTTCCATATATCTCTTAAAACAGGAGTCGCAAGCCCCAGGCCACAGACAAGTACCTGTCTGTGGCCTGTTAGGAACCAGGCCACATAGCAGGAGATGAGTGGTGGGTGAGTGAGCAAAGCCTCATCTGTATTTATAGCTGCTTCCCATCATTCGCATTACTGCTTAAACTCCGTCTGTCAGGTCAATGGCATTAGATTCTCACAGGAGCATGAACACTATTGGGAACTGCTGCATGTGAGGGATTTAGGTTATGCACTCCTATGAGAGTCTAATGCCTGATGATCTGAAATGGAACTAGGTGGTGATGCTAGCACTGGGGAGTGGCTGCAAATACAGATTAACGTTAGTAGTGAAATTTGACTGCACAGAGACCATAATAAATCAATTGCTTGCAGACTTGTATCAAAACCCTATCAGGGCTGGGCGCGGTGGCTCAAGCCTGTAATCCCAGCAATTTGGGAGGTCAAAGCGAGAGGATTGCCTGAGTTCAGGGGTTCGAGACCAGCCTGGGCAACTTGGTGAGAGCTCATCTCTACAATATATTAAAAAATTAGTTGGGCATGGTAGCGCGCACCTGCAGTTCTGGCTACCTGGAAGACTGAGGCAGAAGGATCGCCAGAGCCCAGCAGGTCGACACTGGGGTGGCCACGAGTGTGCCACTGCACTCCAGCCTGGGCGACAGAGACTCCAACTCAAAAACAACAACAACAAACAAAACAAACAAAACAAAAAACCCTATTGGTGAGTGGCAAATGAGGTGATGTACTTCAACTGTACAGCTGCATCTGGTGGCAGGCTTTAAGCCAGAATTCAACACTTAGTTTAGTATGTGTGGTGGCCCACCTATAATTTTATTTGCTACTTCTGTCTGTGCCTATTTTTTTATGGTGAGTTGTATAATTATTTCATTACATATTAAAATGTAATAATAGAAATAAAGTACACAATAAATGTTATGCTCTTGTATCATCCTGAAACCATCCCCTCCCACTCCCAGTCTATGAAAAAAATTGTCTTTCACAAACTGGTCCCTGATGCCAAAAAGACTGGGGACTGCTGCCCTAGAACATTTTGCTGCCCTAGCTATATTTTCTTTGTCCTGTCATTTCTTCTCAAATTTATCACTTTTTGTCTAAAAAGTATAAAAGCATCTTGCTTTGTCCACGTCTTCAAATTTTACTTCTTGTGAAGATCCCCATGTGTATGTAAAACTAGTAAAATGTGTATACTGTTCTCTTGTTAATCTGCCTGATGTCAATCTGGTTTCTAGATCCAGCTGAAGAGGCCAATAAGAACTAAAAAGGGGGAAGGGGTTAGAGGTGATCTTTGGCACCCCTACACTTTGGAAAGACTCGATGAAGACTGAGTTGCCAAACACAAAACAAAACAAGAACAGCAACAACTACTACTGATGAAATAAGTGTGGGAAAACAACGGTAAAAAGTTGGGTAAATAATTTTAAGTAACTTAAAGTCCTACACACAGATTTCTTTCAAGGTGTGTTTAAGTTTTTTTTTTTTTTTTGAGACAGGAGAGCAGTGGCTGCTCCTGGCCACCTCAGCCTCGACTGCTGGGCTCTGGCGATCCTTCCACCTCAGGCTTCCAAGTAGCTGGAACTACAGGCGTGCACTACCAAGCCCGGCTAATTTTTTTGATTTATTGTAGAGATGAGGTCTCTCCAAGTTGCCCAGGCGGGTCTCGAACCCGTGGGCTTAGGCAATTCACTCACCTCGGCCTCCCAAAGCGAGGGATTACAGGCTGAGCCACCAAGCCCGACGTGTTTAAGTTCTTGCTCTGCTTTAAATAAACCCCAAATGGGGACTCATATAAAAACATATTGTGGGTGTGCATTGTTTAAGCAAAATAAGGCAGAGTTCCAATCAGTGGACCACTCTCCAAGAAACAGTCTTGCCTTACATTAGATCTGTGAATGAAGATGTTTGAAGTTAGAATTAAATAGTTAAAATAAGCACAGATCACATTTTTAGGATTCCCTGCTTTAATGGAATGAGATGTCCCTTGTCCCACTATGGATGTCCTAGGCTGAGGGAAGTTTGACTGCACCTTATCTTTTGGGGTATCATTTTGATGCCTACTACTGAGATTTGTCATCCTGCATTCTGTACTCTCCTCATGTGGCCCAAGGTCTCCTGCAGCAAAGTGGTTCCCCTCAGCAACTATCTGTCCTCTGAAGGATCCAAGGAACTCCTGACTGTTCTCCTCAATATGGTGTGGTTGTGGGATTCCGAGAGGCTTCTCTCAGACCTCTCCCTCAGCCATTGCTGCCTCATTCATACTGAACATGGTACCAAACACAATCCAGTGATGTTCCAAGGGACCTGAATCTTCCCAAAATCAGGGAAGTGAGGACCAGCCATGTTTTAGGACTTCACCAAATTGATTTCCCCAAATCACTCGCTCCTTGCCCTCCACTATTCTCCTCACACACATTCTCTTGACCACCTTATCAAAATAACTTTCTATTTTTCCTTCCTGTCTGCCAGGCACTCCTACCAAATGCTCTTTTCCTTCCTAAATGGCAAGTGCCCTTCCCTACTTTGACTCACTAACAGTGCGGACAAGGGAGTGGCAAGGAAATAATCAAAATTACTAAGAGAAAATGAAGAACCAAATACCACATATTCTCACTCGTAAGTGGGACTTGAACATTAACCATAATAGCACAAGGGAGGATTGGCAGTTGCGGGACACTGTGGGTGGGGGGAGTGTTGTGGGCAGAGCACGTAACAACACAAAGGGTGGTACCTGGTTCTAAACCAGGAGTAGTGAGGACCAGCTGAAGGCCCAAAATTCACCCACACATACATTACTTATGTTCCTAATCCTGACTTGTACCCTCCATCTTTATAATAAAATAAAGTAAAAATAATTATTAAGAGAAAACAAATCAAGAGATATTTTTTACACTTTAGCTTACTTACATTTAAGTCCAAAACATGTATTGTTCATGTGTTTTGTATGTTGGCAAACCAAGGATCCAATCATACAAATTATTTCTCCATATAGTGGTGGAGAAGCATGCTATTTCCTCTAAGTGGTTTAATCAGCTTCTCGAAACTTATGCAAATAACTATTACATATATAACCATGGCCCAGATGTCTTACTTATTTCTAATTCTTGAAACAACCCAATGGAGTACATCATTTTAGAGAAAAATTAACGGAGGCACAGAAAGCAGCTATATTTATGAACAGGCTAGGTTGCTGAAACAAAGGGATACCAAGACACAGTGACTTGAACAAGGTGGAGGTTTATTTCTCTCTCATAAAATATGACAGAGGCAGGTAGAAATCTAGGGTGGCAGATGATCCTACCTCACCCAGTCATCCAGAAACATAGGACCTTTTGTCTGGTTACTTCACCATCAACTAAGGTGTTGTCCTCATCTATGTAGTAAAAATGGATTCATCACCACACATCCACACCCCAGCCTGTGGGAAGGAAGGACAGAGAGGATGAAGGTTAGGCAGATTTTTATTTTATATTTTATTTTATTTTAGTCGTGGTGTACACGTGAGGATTTGCTATATAAGTAGATTGCGTGAAGGTGAGGTTTGGGCTTCTCGTGAGTCCAAGCAGTTTTTTTTTTAAAGTAATTGTACATAAATGTTTCAACTCCCATTCTATTACCCTGAAAGAACATAGTTACATGGCCATAACTAACTGCATGGGAGAGTGAAACATGTAGCCTCTATCTCAATGGCCATGTGTCAAGGTTAAGACTAGTGGCAGATAAGTGTTGTGGTGATTCTATTATTAAAAGAAAGAAAGAAGTCATGAATATTGGGGATTGTTCAGGCACCTCTGCCACAGAGGCCAATGTGATCCTCTCCTTCAGAGTACTGATCAATGGGCCCACATGAAAAACTTAATTTCCCAATTCCCTTGTAGATAGGAGTGGCCAATATGATGTAAGCAGAAGTCGCTGATTAGGGCTTCTTGGAAAACTTTTGTTACCCTTCTTCCTTTCACCGTTCCTGCAGTTTGGAAGGCAGATGAGGTGACTAGAGCTTCAAAAGCCATATCAGACTACCAGTGCCTTGAACATGGAGATGTATGTCAAAGATGGCAGAACACACAGAACGGAGAAACGTGGACGTTTGATGACCAAGGAGCCTCCACACCAATCCTGACCTCCTAACTTTGCCCTTCTTTATTTTGAGGAAGAAATAAGCCTGTTTTGGGGGGTTTGTTTGTTTTTTTTGAGTTGGAGTCTCACTTCGTCGTCCAGGTTGGCATGCAGTGGCACAATCACCGCCACCCCAGCGTTGACCTGCTGGGCTCTGATGTTCCTTCTGCCTCAGTCTTCCAAGTAGCCACAACTACAGATGCGCGCTACCACACCCGGCTAATTTTTTATTTATTGTAGAGACGAGGTCTCGCCAAGTTGCCCAGGCTGGTCTCGAACCCGCAGGCTCAGGCAATCTACTCACCTCAGCCTTCCAAAGTGTTGGGTTTACAGGCTGAGCCACTGAACCCGGCCAAGCTTGTTTTATATTTAGGATGCTTTAATAATGATCTTCTACAAACAGCCAAATGTCATTTCTTACCAATTATTCATCTAAGTGATGTATTCAAAATCATGCAACTAGTAAAATGTTCATACTCAGATTTACCTGGCTCCAAAGCCCATATACTTACCTCTCCAGGAGTAAATTTGTCTTTTACAAGATACAAATGTATCCTTTTGTAAAGTATCTCCAATAAATGAAAACACAGTGGTTGACTCCATATTTAGGGAAAGATTTTTTTTTTAATATATAGAGTTCTTTATGTGAGAAAGTATTTCAGCTAACAAAACAGTTCTCTATTAGATATATGCAACATAAAACTACAGAAAAGCACCGTGAGCTCTCAAACTAGGCATGATTTATTTCCTATCTCTGACTTTTTCTATTAATATTAATTGGCTTCTTGTACATTTCTTTTGTTGTCAGCTAGCATACACTGACAGACAAGCAGAAAGAGGTACCAATGTTGAAGAAAATTAATGTGGAACATTTTTGAAGTATATAATATTCACTCATGTAACTTTTTTCCACTTGGAAAAAAATCCACAATTCTTTAACTTTAAGCATAATACATTGGGTTTACCTAATGGGACACATAGCTTGAGTTCTTCAATCTGCATGATTGCATGATTGCTGATGAGGCCTCTTACTATCAGGATGGAAAGACTTAGAAGACAAGGACTAGGCTTTGAGCCATCAGGAGCCTGTGAGTCTAGATAAAGGTTTTAGCCTTTCAAGTATAGAGATCATTTGATTAGAGTAGGAAATCAACCACATGTACATTTAACCCCCACATTCTAAATTGCTACTGGGCTACTGTGGTTCACTTCAGACTACATAAATCTTTCACCTTTTACTAAATTGCTACTGGGGAAATATCACTGAAATAAGTGAGGAAAACTGTGATACTATTTTGGCAAAATACCAAAAAGCAACATAAGGTTTTTAGAAGGGTTTATTAAATAATACTGTTACTATTTCTTAGAAAAAGAAGAATCATGATTGTCTGAGACTGTTGAAAACATTTAGATTTAGAATGTCCTGTGTAGTATAAAGGATATAGATAAGACTGTGATTTATCAGGAGATGCCACTTTTTGGTTTTTTGTATGTGGTACACAGAATAATGACTCCCCTGCCCCCAAAGATGTCCACCTTCTAATCCCCAGGACCTATGAATATGTTACCTTATTTGCAAAATTAAAAATTTTTAAATAGGGATTTTATTCTGGATTATCTGAAGAGACCCTATAAAATAAAAAAGGAAAGCTGAAGAGCAAGAAGAAATGCATCTACAAAAGCAGAGGTCAGAGTGAAGTCATTGCTGGAAGGGCGCCATAAGCCAAGGAATGCAGATAGCCTTTAGCAGTTGAAAAAGGCAAGGAACAGATTCTCCCCTAGATCTTCCAGAATGAACACAGCCTGCCAGCACTTGATTTTAGCCCTATAAGGCCCATTTCCAGACTTCTGTCTTCCATAACTATAAGATAAATTTGTGTTGTCTTGAAACATAAAGTTTTGGTAATTTGTTACAGCAATGATAGGAAACAAATGCACATTTCAAACTTTTATTTGGTTAAGCAAGGTAAAACAATTGAACCAGTAAGAAGTGGTGGGGGAATGTCCCACCCATTCTACTCCCCACCTCCCTCATCGCTTTTAAGTATGTTTGTTTTAGATGCAAATCGCAAATCAAGGAATAAACCCTGCTCCTTAGAGAAATGGCTAGTTCTAGAATTAGGACAGGAAATACACAAGATAAATCTGAAGCATCTTATAGTGCCAGAAAGTAAAGAAATGCTAAAAAACAAAATAAGCAAAAACAAACAAACACAATAATGGGGATATGTCAAAGGGAAACAGAGACCAGCTGAAAGAGCTCTCTGCCAAAGCTGGAACAAAACAAAAAGATTATTGGATTATAACCCAATGTATAAAATAAATATCCATGTGAATCCAGTGTGATTCTCTCCTTCCAAATTTTGAACAATGTGTCCAGTTGCGAAACTACATTCCCCACTTTGTCTCACAGATAAGAACAAACAATTGGAAGGAAGCAGGAGTCACTGAGTAAAATAAATACATGGTTATATAATAAGCAAATGAGGAAAAAGAGATAAATCTCCCATGCATGCAAAAGAATTCAAAATAATTTATGTAGATACTCTTCTGTTAAAAAGATAAAGTATACCTCCCCACTCCTTAGCTGGGCTATGCATAGTGACTTTCTTTCATGGAGAACAATGTATAAAGGAGGAAAAAGAGTAACTTTTATAGGGAAGAAACTTGTCAAGGTCAGCATCAGTAGTGATAAGTCATGTTGATAGTATGTACCCTTGATATGATATGAATGTTCTTTACCTCTGTGTTATCCTCCATGTTGTATGTTGTCTTCCTCCCCAGATCCCATAACCCCAGTGTGATTATGAAGACAATATTAGACAAATTCAGCTGCGGGATAGTCTACAAAATACCTGATAATTTTCCTCAGAATTATCAAGGTCACCAAAAACTAGGTGAGAAAGTGTCACACCTAAGAGGAATCTAAGGAAACATGACAAGTATATATAATGAGATACCCTCTATGGAATCCTGGAATAGGAAAGACATTTGGTGAAAACTAAAAAAAAAAAAAAAAAAAAATTCTGAATAAAATATAGACTTTAGTTAGTAATAACATGTCACTATTAGTTCATTAATTATAACAAATGGACCTTACCAACATGTTAATAGGGGAGACTGGATATGGAGTGCATGGGAACTCTCTTGGCAAAATCTAAATTTTTCTGTAAATCTAAAATTGTTCCAAATATAAGGTTTATTTTGTTTTAAAAATGAACCCTTGTTTCTGGTGTAGCATTTATGGGGAGAATTGACCAACAAAAATTAAGTCCCTAATTTTGTTCAATTGGCGTGTTACATTCCATGTTCTTGGATGGTGTCGTGAGATCCCACTTCTACTCTTTGGTTTTCCTTCGAACCTCTAGGAATTTCCATTCCTCTAGGATACGAATCCAGCAGCAGCCAAATAATTAGGCAATAATTACCATTGCCACACCCTTTGCCAGCTATGGTCATCCCAAAGGAAGGAAGTATCCTGGGACTCAGAGATGGAAGAAAATAGAATGAGTACCCTATTTCCCTCTCTGTCCACTGCACCTCCAGTGGATTTCTGCCTGGTATGAAGAGCACTGAACTTGCTTTGTCCCAAGGGGTGGGTTAGAAAGAGGGGAAACGTGCTGTTTCTCTGCTAAAAGCCTCTCTATGTGTGAGTCTAGAAAAAGGACTTTGTTAATGGGGAAGGGTGCGTGGGTTGGGCATTGCTTCCTCTCATGTTCAAGTGCTCCCTTCCATTTGGCAAAACAGTATTAATAGCATAAGACTGTGGATGTGGAGTAACTTATGTGAGTGGTGGATTAACTTATGTGACTGGTAGGGCACATACAGCAGACCCCCTCCCATCTTCTTCCTTTTGAGAGGGGGTCTGCCCACTGTTAGTAGTGTCTCTGCTCTGATATTCCATGTTGTATGTTGCATAATTGTCCTTCCCTTACAGAAAAGCCCCACAGAAATTCAGTGCTTCCGCTGGCCAGGTGGTAAATCCAACTAACTCAGAAGTTTAGCATTAAGAAAATAATTTGAATCTCAAATTTAAGCCACATTCTCTAATATAATGGAAATAAATATGTTATTTTGGCCTCCTACTTGACAGCTCCTGTCTTCCTTATCAAGTGGTTCAGAATTTAGATGGAAAAGAGATATGTCATCAATCACCCCTGAAGGTGTAAGCTTTGGGGGAATTTTCCCCAGAGAAGCCAAAGCCATGTTATATTGAGCTCAATTGAAAGCAAGTGACTGCAATAGGTTGCCTTGCCTCCCAGACCCTTTTATTGGAACACAAGACTTGGAGCTATCTCTTGAAAATGGTGGCATTCAGAAAGACTTATGGCTTTTATATGGCTTGTCAGCAATCTCTGGAGACTGAGCCTTATCTCCTCTAAGCCAGGACTCTCTCTCCTATTCCTGTAGACCACTAAGGAGGTATCTAAAATCTAAGCTGTGCCATCAACAAAGTGCAGATCATATGAACAGGAACAATACCTTAGATCAAGCAAGGCTGGGAAGTAGCCAGTAACCTTTGAGCCCCACTTTGGAACTGTCCAGAATGGCAACAACAACATAATTCTTTATGATAGTGTTACTAGCCTCTGTGTTGTTCACAGCCTCTTTAGGTACCACAGAGCTGTACTGTGTAAGTAGGTCTTTGAAATATTTTATTTCCCTTAGATATACAATCACAGACCTCCCCCTGCTTTAAAAAAAAAAAAAGGAATGTATTTCAAAACTAGATGGAAAGGAACATTTAGTGAACTCATAGCTAAATTATTTTCCCAACACTATCTGTCACTGCACCTTGTGCCCAGCCACCACAAACCTTCCTGGAAAACGAGTGCACCCTTTGCAACTGCAGCTCTAGTTTTTACCAGCTTAGGCTTGTTCCCTCTTGATATTTTGCTCAGTTCAGCTAATTTGCCCTTGCCCTGGTGTTTGTGAATTTCTTGAGTAGCCTGGTGACACTTCTGATGAGACTATGGAATTATGGCATTTTAGAGCTGGCCTTAGAGATGATCTGATCCTAAATCCTTCATTTTGCAGGTAAGGCTGGTGAGGCTCAAGTACTTTCCTAGCATCACATGCTAGCAAGTAAGCAGTGTGAGGCAGGAGACGAATTTGGGTCTCCTAGTTCAGTGGGGTTTTCCTACTACCCAGGCTGCCTCCTATATATTCCACCTAACTTATGCTGTACATAACACATTCTCTTCTACTGAACATGACTAAATTATCTGATGTGGTCAAATAAAAACCACTCATAGGGGCCTTTAGCTGGTTTCAGGATTTAAAAACCAAATAAATACAATTTGAAGGCTTCAGCCAAGACATGACAAAATAAATATCAGATACTGATTGGATACTGTTGTCTTCCCAGGCAAGAAGGGACAGAGCCAATTACTGTGAATTTTTCTGAGTAATGGGTGTGACTCATCTAACTTTTGCTTTTCACCAGTAGGTTCAGAACTGACTCTCAGTTGGCAGATCAGTGTGAAAGTTAGTTATTCAAAGTGGTGTTACTCACATTGTTGAAATTATCTTTAGCTTTGTTTTGTTTTTAGAGACAGGATCTTGCTATGTTTCTCAGGCTGGTGTGCAGTGGCTATTTACCGGCATGACTACAGTGTACTATGACCTTGACCTCCTGGCATTAAGCAATTGTCCCGCCTCAGTATCCTGAGTAGCTGGAATTACCAGCACATGCCACTGCATCCAGCTTGAAATGAACCTTTCTTTACAATTTTCTATTTTTTTTTTTCATCTGAGTGTTCAGATCTAAGCTCTTATGGTTAGGGCTATCCACTCACTGTCCTCACACTATCTCCAGATTAGGTTCTGTTAATCCTCTTTGATGTATTCAGTAACCACCTCAGGACACATCGTTTCACACCTTCCTCTTATCCTTGTCTTATCTTTGGCTAGAACCCTATCTCATCCAGTTTTATCGAGGATAACACAAGAGGAGAACAAATGTCTCTGGGTGGCAGATTATGACACATTCCTACTTTTTCAATTTCATGCCATTCTGTGGAAAAATAAAGTCACAGGGCAGCAGTATGAGAGACAAAGACTGAGAAATGTGTACATGTGTTTTTGTTTTGTTAAAGAAACAGAAATGTTTATGTATTCAATATGCATTTACGACATATATTGCATGCTTATATTTTATATAATTATATATGCTCACATTATGTTCATATTCAACAGGCAAGAGTTTATGGTATATGTGTATACAGTCTTTAGTTTCCACAAAATGTTACTAGAAAGAACACAAGCTTTAGAGTCAAATACATTTAGATTTGAAATTCAGATTGACTCAATACCTAACTATGGGCAGTTTACTTCACACTTTAAGTCAAGGCTTCCTTCCTTGCAAACATAGGATCATGAGAGTACCTACCTTAGGGTTCACCGTTATGACATTGAAATGAGAGATCATGTGAAGTGCTTAGCAAAGGGTTTGTGTACATATGTGTTTGAACACCTTTGATTTCACTGAATCACCACTCTATAGGACACATAAGGTAACAACAGAGGGACACATTCTCTTCTGTTCCTGTAGGAGGGAATTCCTATTGGGATAAAACTGGGATTTGGATATTGTTGGATTATATTGTGAGATGGCACTTCTTTTTTTTTTTTTTTGCACTCTCTGTTGTGCCCAACTGCTGAGGAGACTTCTTGGCAAATAACTCAAACCATAGCCACAATTTACATATAGGTATATCTGAGGAGCTGGGGGTAAGTAGGCAGAGGGAGAGCTGACAGAGGCAAATTGTAGGGCAGGACTCCAAATTCCTATGAGAGCATTGGTCACAAAGAAAGGGTTGTGGTGTGATCAGCCAAGCCCAGCATCAGTGGTGGAGGACTGGTTAGCCTGGTGGCTAGAGGACAAATCAGGTGACAACATGGTGGCTTATTACCTAAGCCTGTCCAGACCTACCTTTTCCTTATAGATGTTTTGTACAAGTTTCAGGGAGGAAAGAGAGGGGCAAGTTTAGGCTGCATATAATACCGAAAGAATTGCCTTTGATACATTTGAGAGCCATCGCAAGCCAACTGTGTTACTGAAGACGAACACAGGTTACTTGGATATGGGAGTGGCTGGCGTCTCCATGAGATGGTTCTCATAGTTTTTCTTAGCTTTTGCTTCAAATCTTGATGAAAAATTTGTCAATTTCAGAAAACATAGAACCCAATACACTTTATAATCTACGCAGCTGATTTTTGTGTGCTTTTGACAGTCTGTCACATTTGCAACATTTTCTTTTTTTTTAATCTGACCTATTGGGAAGGCATATGAAGATGTTGTAGTTGGATGATGTGGTGGTGCTATGGTCTGAATGGTTGTGTCACCCTAAAATTCATATACTGAAACCCACTACCAATGTAATGTATTAGCAAGTGGGGCCTTTAGGAAGTGATTGTAAATTGTCCATATATCTTGAGCTCATTAATGGGATTCAAGCCCTTACGAAAGAGAGCCCAGAGGGCTGCCTTGCTGCTTCCACTATGTGAGAACACAGCAAGAAAGCATCATTTGTGAACAGGAGGCAGGCCCTCATCAGACATCTAATATGCCGGTTCCTTTATCCTGAACTTACCAGCCTCCAGAACTAAGAGAACTAAATTTATGTTGTTTGCAAACCACTGAGTTTATGATATTTTGTTATAGCAGCCCAAACAAACTAAGACAGGTGGGGTAGGCTTGTGCCCTGGCAGCTGCTCTCCCAATATTATGTTTATGGTAATGGTATCCCTTTGATACAATGGCAAACAGAAGAGAGGGAGCTGTAACTGTACTTTCAGAGGAAACAGCAGAACTGTGCTGCTGCTAGCCCACAGGGAACTTTTGAATTTTAACGTTATCTCCTGGAGGCTGTCACAGCTCCCTGGGCATGCCTTGGTTCCCTTGTACAAATAGAAAAAGTGTATCTTCTTCCTGGAGAACATATGAGGGTAAATGTATAGGTTCGTGAGCTGGATTTCATGCTAGACTTCAGTCTCCATGGGTACCCTCATGGGATGCCCTTACGTATTGAACAACTTACATGACTATTCATAATTATACAACTGTACGAGGGGGGGACTCAAAACCCCCAGAATTTGTTTATAAAAAATCGTGTATTTTTTCTCATATGGTTAAACTTCAGTCACCTTCAAATTACTCCCCATTTGATGTAATACATCTATCAAGACTCTTTTTCCACTGCGCAAAACAGTTTTTGAACTTGTCAGTTTTGATGCCTTTTAGTACTTCTGCCATTTCTTGCTTTACCTCTTCCACATCAGTGAAGCATTTCCCTTTGAGAACTTTTTTATTCAGGAGAAAATAAAGTCACTCAGGGTGAGATCGAGTGAATAGGGAAGGTAGAGCACAAGGGTTATGCCATTTTTTATCAAAAACTGCTGAGCACTCAGCACAGTGTGGGCAGGTGCACTTGTAAATCACCCACCATGAAATGGGCAAATGCATTGGAAGAATCTCACACACAAAAAAATTAACTGAAGCTGAACATAACCTCTCACAACAACGCTAGCTGGTACACTGATGCTGACGGGTTCCTAGAACACTTACCCAGTGGGGAAAGCTTGTACTATACGGGGTCTACCCTAAAAATAATTCCAGTTTTTTGGGTTTTTTTTGCTGTCCCCCCTCTTATACACTAGTCCCTATCCAAGCATCTGAGAAACTCACAGGCACCCTTCCAAATAGACCACTGAGAGGAGGACCAGAAAAGAAACTCAGCACAAGCACTCTGCCTGAGCAGCAGAGTGGCCAACAGTGGTCGAGCTAAGCTGTCTTGGACTCCAGTTAAGTGGCAGTCTAAGGAAACCACAGAGCAGGGCTCCACACAGAAAGCAAGCAGTGGTCAGTATGGAACATCAAGAGCAGAAACAACTAGAAGTATGAAATGAAACCTGGGCTCTTTGGTAGGAACATGTGAGATATTCACTGGAGAGTTTCAGGCATTAGAAATGAGAGTGTGATGAGTGTCTCTTGTTTTGTCTGCCCAGACCTACATGAATTATGAGTCTGCTGAGGCTGTTAATTATTCCACCACACTTCCCAATGACAGGGTCCAGCCAATCATACCCTGTACTCTTTGCCACAATGACTAGTCCAGGGATAGACTGCAACTTGAGCCAGGCCAATCAAGTACTTCCTGGGGAGTTTTTCATTTGGATATAGAAGAAAAGTCACCTGGCCTTCCAGTTAAAGAGTATGTAGAGGCTGGGCGCGGTGGCTCAAGCTTGTAATCCCAGCATTTTGGGAGGCTGAGGCGAGAGGATTGCTTGAGTCCACGGATTCGAGACCAGCCTGGGCAACATGGTGAGACCTCATCCTCATCTCTACAAAAAAAAAAAACACCAAAAAATTAGCCAGGCATGGTAACGTATGCGTGTAGTTTCAGCTACTTGGAAGGCTGTGGTGGAAAGATCGCCGGAGCCCAGCAGGTTGACACTGGGGTGGCCATGAGCATACCACTGCACTCCAGCCTGGGTGACGAAGTGAAACTCCAACCCCGCCCCCTAAAAAGGAGTATGTAGAATGAGAATTCCCTATGGAGGAAGTTACCTGTTATAGAAGAGAATGGATCAATGAAAAGCAAGAGAGGGGTGTTGGCTGAGTGGGGGGATTGAAAGAGTGAGAAAAAAACAATTTGGAGAAGGTATTTTAGACTCTAGATCTAGTTGTGACTGAAGTCCATTCTAGCTTTCTAAGAATTGTGAGCCTAAACACTCCCTTTTGGCTTATGCTAGTTTAAATTGGATTTTTATCATTTATAAATGAATGACTTCTAATTAAAACAGTTAAGAAAATTTGGAAGGATTCTGGGCACTTAAGCTACCCAGGTGGGACCAATCTATAACTCTTATGTGACATTTTGGAATTGTCAATTCATTACAAACTGCCAATGTATCTTCCACTCTCAGGAACATTAGAGTTGCCTGCTTCTTGTTTCCTGAATATTATCAAATTCTTTCAATGACCTGATTAAATTCCTGACTTTAAGGTTAAAGCTCCTTGTTCTGACCCATAGCTTTGACATTAAAAAAAAAAAAAAGACAGATTATGTGGCTGCCCAAATCATCCATCTTATCTGGAAATTCTATTAAAGTTATACCAAAACAGATAGACATTAACTCCTAAGATCTTACTAGTGAATCCTTTCATAAAATGAAGAACATTTGTAACATTAATAACCTCAATATACTGGTTTGTGTGCTCAAATATTTGTATTTTAATCTGCACACACACACACACACACACACACACACACATATACACACTCAACCAAAGAAAGTCTAGATAATGCATTTTGTGCCAGGGATATGCCACAAAGCTGAGAATCCATTCTCACCATAGACTAGTAGGTTTCAAACAGAAGGTATAAACAATGCTTATTAATCCTAAAATGGGCAAATTCATTCACAGGTCAGGCATGATAGTCTTAGCAATGACAAGTGAAAAATGGCCAGAGCCCACTAGGAGCAGAACTGGGAGGAAATGACTTAGCTAAAGGGTCATTTGTCAATGTCCAAAGACAAGGAGACTGAGTTTCAGCAGGTGTCAGTGTCAGGGAGAATCACAGCAGGTAATGCCTAGCAGCAGGTGCTTCCATGATCAAAGATAGTAAATGACAGTCATGCCCTTCAGAAGCCAACCCCTGGAGGATAACAAAAGCAAAGTTCAGGTCCCTCAGAAGAGGGAATTCATAAGAACTGGCAAGATCAGGATCCTAGACAAATAGCAGTCTCAGGCTAGTGCTTCCATCCAAATGGGAAGAAGGATGCCCATTAATACAGCCCGGCCATTGCAGATGAAAGCTACAACCCAGTGAGCATACAAAGGCTCAGGTGATGGTGCAACTTCTTTCACCCACTGGTGGGCAAAAGATATTCAGTACAAATTAGGTACTGATTTGGTAGGGGGATTTGAAGGTGCCAAAGCAGAGGAATGCATAGTGTACTATGGGAACACAAAGAAGGGTCACTTACCCCAAACTGAGGTTTAGTAAGACTTCATGGAGAAGATGCCACTTGAGCTGGTTCCAGCAGGCAATGAAAGGTGAGGAAGATTTACCATGTACAGTCACAGAAGTGAGACACAGCAAAGCAAGTTCAGGGCATTTCAAGTAATTGGATATTATTAGAGTGGAAAGCTGAAGTTCCCACAAGGTCTCATGTCATGCTAAGAAGTTTATTCTATAGGTCATAGGGAGGTATGGTAGAAGCTGCTCATCATCTCTATCACCGTTTCTCCTCTTCCTTTTAGTAACAGAAGCCCTTGTCTCCTCCATTAAGTTTAGCCGAACATATATCTGTCCAGTTAGGGAATATATTCTCCAGCTTCCCTTGTAGTACATGTGACCACGTGACCAAGTTCTAGCCAATGAGATGTGAGTGGAAGTTAGGATGCCAACTTTCATGTTCCTTCAGTAAAACGGAACCATTGCTCTCCACTTTCTCTTTCTCTTCTTTTTGGAACACTGATGTGGCTAAACGAGCCAGGCTTAACTACACAAACCATGACCACACCCTGGAGTAGGTGGCACTCTAAGAAGAAAGAAATCTGGGTCCCAGGATGAACAAGTGGAGCAGAGCTATCTCTACACATCCGACTTCAACTTTACTGGACTATTCAGTGAGAGGAAAAAAAACTCCTTGTTAAGGCCAGACAAGGTGGCTCATGCCCATAATCCTAGCACTTTGGGATGCCAAGTCGGGAGGATCACTTGAGGCCAAAAGTTTGAGACCAGCCTGGGCAACATAAAAGACCCTATCTCTATAAAAAAATTTTTTTTAAAGCTTCTTATTGAGTCATTGTCTTTTGGGGGTCTCTGTTATAGCAATATAGCCTGTACCCTAACACAGGAGAAAAGGAAGGATAGCGTTGAGGCTTCTAAAATAATGACTTGGTCAGAAATGGCTAAGGAGCTAGGAAAGGCTGAGACAACAAATGCCATTTTTTAAAATGATTATAGAAGAATGAGGCTAGGGCTGGCAGATAGCAGGATAAGCAATTATGCAACCTTGTCTCAAGAGAGATAGGGAAAGCCCCTTGAAAACTATAAACTCCTACATTGCAGAAGCCAAGTTTGTCCAGAGCAGGATTGCAGCCAGCAGCCACCTGGGCAATCTACCCTGCAAAGCCACTGCCATTGCCACCTTCAAAAGTTGAGTCCAATAATCTGGCCAACAAGACTTTATTGATTAATTCCACTTAGTCATTCTGTGTTAATTATGTCTGCAGAAAGGAAATTTTATTTCTAATCCTTCTTTGTTTTCTGAAGAGGATAGGTCTTCTAATGGGAAGAACTTCTGTTTTGCTGAACATTCATTTGTCCAGAGTGCAAATTTGGGGGTAGGAGCCGGTTTAAAATGCATTCCCCTGAGTAATGAAGGGTTGAGGAATCTGCAAGGGTTTCTGGGAGGGAGAGTTGAGAGTAGCAAGACTGGAGACTTGAGGTGTGGAGGGAAGTAGAATAAAACCCCTAGTGAAAGAATCAGAAAAGAGCTTAGAGGGGGATTTCCAAGTGAATTGTTGTCAGCTACATGATGTAAATCATGTCTCCCCTTCAATAAATTCTGCCTTGTTCAATAAGGCCCTGATATGAGAGGGTATGGAGGGTGTAAGCTCAAACAAGAGGATGAGGCTGGTATTTGGATTACATACAGCATCTAAAGACAGAAGAAACTAGAGCAAGAAAAGTCAGAGACAGTGCCAGTGATTAAAAATTCTGGAATTTCAGATACCTTTATTTATTAGTTCCATAATTTTAAAATTATGTATATTGCATTGCTATAACTAAGAATTACCATTCACTCAATAAACAATTACTGAGTGCCCATTACTAAAATAATTGCTTGCAGTTATTAATTGCATATAAGAATTCAGGAATGGAGCTCTTATAGCTGGGGGTGGATGTGGATTTTAAAAGTGCAACATAGACAAAATTGCATTCTAGTTTTGAAGTCTTTAGAATTAAGAAAGATTTAAAATTAAAAAACTAAGTTGCATTTGAGCTGAATCTTGAAGAGTGGATAGAAATTGTTTATGCAAAGGCTTTCAGAGGAAGGGAACAGCATGAATGGTCTGAGCAAAGTCAAAGTCACAATTTTTTTCAATAAATATTGTATCTATATCTACTATGTGCCAGGTACCATTCTAGGTCCCAGGGAAATGAAGTTTAATTTGGCCTCCCAGGCTTCTGTTAATATAGCCATCAATTCTTCTATGCATTCTGTCATTGCCTTGCCATGTCTATTAGGTCTTTCTTGACCACATTTTTGTGTGGCCAATGCTTTTCTTGAATTCCATTTGTGCATGATGCTTCTTTTGTTCCTTAATTATATCACTTTCCATTTATTCTAACCTGCATTTTAACCTGCTATTGATGACCATTTCTCTAGTCTATTGAGGTCAATTGCATTTTGATCTATATTCTTGGCAAATCCATCAGCTTGGGGACATATGCAATATTTACACAGACTCCTTTTCACTGTCCAGACCCACATCTCAATACTCTTCTATGCCAATATACAGAGAAAGTTGAAAGGGAAAGAAGAAATATATGCCCAGAATTCCAGGTCACAAAAACCTAGTATATCTGTATTGGCCACAGTTTTGTCAACTAAAATTGCACTGATGTCTCTTAAATGGCAGTCATAGTTGTTTTTTTTTTCTTTTTATTTGAAAATTTTTTTATTTTAAAAGATGTGGGGTACAATTCAGGGTTAGTATATAAGTGTTCATTATGCAGGTAGCCTTGCTGATGAAATGTGTCTTCCCCTCCCCGCAGATTCCCACTACTGCCAATCCTGCCCCTCCCCAACTCCGGC
Source organism: Tarsius wallacei (assembly GCA_963574415.1). Lineage (NCBI taxonomy): Eukaryota > Metazoa > Chordata > Mammalia > Primates > Tarsiidae > Tarsius > Tarsius wallacei. Next base: position 18,828 of record CAUYQG010195252.1, read on the forward strand.
AATTTCCCAGGACTGCCAATCCTTTTCTTATAGTATGACAATAATTGTTCAAGGTCCACTTATGAGTGAAAACAATGTGATCCTCAGTTTTTTGTTTCTGTGATAGATCACTCAGTATTATAGACTCTAAGTCCTAATTGTTAATAACAGATATCTGAGTATCTACAACATGTAGAACCAGTATGTATAATGCACTGGCCCTTGTTCTTGAGAGGTTTAACCTAGACTGGAAGGCAAATAGTCAATGTACATATATTTATTTGGAAGGGAATGTTTCCACCCATCATTCCAATGAATTAAGAGAGAACAAAAGAGGCCGGGCACAGTGGCTCACACCTGTAATCCCAGGTCTTCAGGAGGCCGAGGCAGGAGAATCGCTTGAGGCCAGGAGTTCAAGACCAGCTTGGGAGACAAAGCAAGACCTGTCTCTACAAAAAAAATCAAAACAATTAGCTGGGTGTGGTGGCGCATGCTTGTAGTATCAGGTACTTGGGAGGTTGAGGCAGGAGGATCATCTGAGCCCAGAAGGTCAAGGCTGCGGTGAGCCATGATCATGCTACTGCACTCCAGCCTGGGCAATAGAATGAGACTCCAACTCCAAAAAGAGAGTGAGAGAGAGAGAGAGAGAGAGACAACAAAATGTGAGAACATAGGAAGGAATTCTCCCCTCCTCTGTCCTGTCCTCTTACCGATTACCTTCATGAAGGAGAAAGAGTTATTAACTTGATTGACTAAAACTGAGGCAAAGAGGGAAAACATCTTTTCTTGTGCTCACACAACATTTTTGACACCAAATGTGTGGGTCTCTTCTATACCAAGCAATTATCCAGTTCTCTTCGGACACCAACTGTGTGTCCTACAATTCAATTCAATTCTGACACTGTCTACTGGTGTCAGTCAGTTCCCACAAGCTAAGTCTCACAGGGCTGCCTCCACTTCAGATGTCAATCAAAAGTCTGGACCTCCTGTACTCATGACTGATTGGTTATAAATCAGGGGTTCCTACAATCCCCTCCTTAAGTTCAATAATGTGCTAGAATGGCTCACAGAACTTAGGGAATCACTTTATTTATGGTTACTGGTTTATTGTAAAGCATACGATTCAGGAACAACCAAGTGGAAAAGATGCCTAGGGCAATATATGGGTTGAGGGACATGGGACTTCCATGCCCTCTCCAGGTGAACCACTCTCCCAACATCTTGATGGGGTCACCAACCCAGAAGCTTTCTGAGCTTTGTCCTTTAGGGTCTTTACAGAGCCTTCATTGAATAATATGATTGAATACATCATTGGCCATTGATGATCAACTTAATATTCAACCCCTTTCCTCTCCCAGAGGCTGGGCAGGTGGGAGGGGCTGAAAATTCTAACTCTCTGATCACATGGTTGGTTCCTCCCGTAAGGAGCACTCCTTCCTTAGGGGCTTTCTAAAAGTCATCTCATTAATATAAACCCAAGTTGACTTTATGGGCTTTGAAAGGGCCTTGTTAGGAATAACAAAACTGTATCACTCCTGAGCTGTTTTTTGTTTTTGTTTTTATTTTTTTTGAGTAGGAGTCTCACTCTGTCACCCAGGCTGGAGTGTAGCAGCACACTCATGGCCACCACAGCCTTGACCTGCTGAGTTCAGGTGATGCTTCCACCTCAGCTTTCCAAGTAACTGGAACTACAGACATGTGCCATCACGCCTGACTAATTTTTTGATTTATTGTACAGACAAGGTCTCACAAGTTACCCGGGCTGGTCTCGAACCCTTAGGCTCAGGCAATCCTCTTGCCTCCACCTCCCAAAGTGCTGGAGTTACAGATGTGAACCACCATGCCCAGCCTCTCCTGAGCTGTTTTAGGAGCCAGGATGAAATCAAATATAATAAAAGATGTCCCCAGAGCTCCTGTCACTCAGGAAATTACAAAGGTTTTAGGAGATGCTGGGGGCAAAGTCCAAATCAAAATATATATTTCTTATTATATCACAATATCAAATCTGGACATTAATTAGTCCACATTTTACTAGTGGTTGGGGCCACTTAAAAGATGCCTAAAAGGCCATTCCTCATTTCTTACTGAATAGGCCCAACCCTGTCTCCACTGAGCACGCATTTAGATGAGTAAAACTGGTCTGCTTTGTAGACATGACACCTAAACTTACTGCTCCCAAAGTTTACAGGAGGAAGCGTTGCGGGAAATTAGAAAGTCTCAATTCAGTGTTCAAGCTAAGCCATGCGATTCAACTCCATCTTTTGGTAGAGTTCTGCTCTAGAGGTTATTGGATGCTAGTTCAGCTGTGAAGAAAATGATCATTTGGTTTCTATTCCAATTTCTTTCTTGTGTATAGTTCCCTTGGGAACCCTATGAAGAGGGGAGATGATTAGCAGAACAAGATTTGACTATTTCTGGTCTTTGATTGTAGCAAACTGTATTATTGGTCACAATTTTCTTTCCTTTTTTTTTTTTTTTTGAGTTGGAGTCTCAAACTGTCGCCCAGAATGGAGTGCAGCAGCACACGCCCAGCCACTGCAGCCTCGACCTGCTGGGCTCCAGTGATCCTTCCACCTCAGCCTTCCAAGTAGCCAGAACTACAGGTGTGCGCTACCATGCCCGGCTACGGTCACAATTTTCTACAAATTTTTGCTGTCCCTCTCAGGGAAGAATTATACTTCCAACTCCATTGACATCAGGCTTGGCCAAGCAAACATGTTCTAGTCAAGAAAATGTAAGCAGATCTAACATGTATACAAGGGACCCCCAAATCCCGGAATTTATTTATAAAAAATTGTGTATTTATTCTTACATGGTTAAATTTCAGTCACATGTCAAACACTTGTCAACTTCAGTCACCTGTCAAACAGAGAGTACTTTATCATACATCTATCCAGATGCTTTTTCCACTGTTCAAAACAGTTTTTGAGCTTGTCAATTTTGATGCCTTTTAATGTTTCTGCCACTTTTTGTTTCACCTCTCCCACATCAGCAAAATGTTTCCCTGTGACGATTTTTTTTCATCCAGGGAAACAAAAAAAAAAGTTGCTCTGGGTGAAAATAGGTGAATACGGAGGGCGAGACATGGGGGTCATGCCATTTTTGGTCAAAAACTGCCGAACACTCAGTGCAGTGTGGACAGGTGTGCTTGTAAATCACCCATCATGAAATGGGCAAAAGCACTGAGAGCAATCTCAAAAACAAAAAATTCACTGAAGCCGAGTGCAGCCTGTCACAACACTAGCTGATGCTGATGGGTTCCGAGAACACTTACCTAGCAGGGGAAGCCTAGATTACAAGAATACTTCAAGAGGTCCACCTTCCAAAAAGATAATTACTTTGTGTGTGTGTGTGGGGGGGCTCGTCCCTCATAAGTTCCAGGAAGAAATATTAAGAGCCAATGTGTAGTTCATCATAACAACTTTTCTTCTTCCATGAGAGACCAACATTTCTCCAGATAAAGATTGTTCTATCAGCCTGGGTCCTGGCGTGAAGACAATCTAGAGGATAGCCAAGGTGTCATGCCATAGACATGAATAATATTTTGAGAAATAAGACTTTTGTTATTATAAGCCACCTTGGGATTACTTGTTACAACAGCCTAACCTATCTTATTTAGACTAAAACATTTACCATATTGCATCTGTATCAAACACCACTGTTTGTCCTCCCAACATCTATTTTCCTTCCATTCCTCCTAAGATAACTCTAATTTTTCCCAGGCCGTCACCCACATCTATGTGGCCATGTGCTTGGGAGAGAGAGGGGAGTTGAATTGCCAGCTACAGGGGTTGAATCATAATTAATTTAAGCCATTCATGATAGTTTCCTTCTCCTTGCTGGTGACTGGCTTAGATGTGGGCATGTGAGCCTGGGAAGTCTGCTTGAGAGCTTCTGAGAAAGGTTTTCCTTTCTGATAAAAAGAGACATGGGAAGAATCAGTCCTTCTACTTCTGATGGACATTGAGTATATGTATGTGTCAGCTGGAATTGTGGCAGCCATTTTGTAGGTATGAGGGGCGTTAGGCTAAGGATGTCAGAGTAAAAAGATGGAAAGAAGCCGGGCTCGGTGGCTCAGCCTGTAATCCCGCGCCTTTGGGAGGCTGAGGTGAGTGGATTGCCTGAGCCCGTGGGTTCGAGACCCGCCTGGGCAAGCAAGACCTCATCTCTACAATAAATCAAAAAATTAGCCGGGC
>CAUYQG010195256.1:0-22533 GCA_963574415.1 Tarsius wallacei
AAAAAAGAAAACTTTGCCGGGCTCGGTGGCTCAGCCTGTAATCTTGCGCTTTGGGAGGCCGAGGTGAGTGGATTGCCTGAGCCTGAGGGTTCGAGACCCACCTGGGCAAGTGAGACCTCATCTCTACAATAAATCAAAAAAAAAATTAGCCAGGTGTGGTAGCGTGCACCTGTAGTTCCAGCTACTTGGAAGGCTGAGGCGGAAGGATCGCCGGAGCCCAGCAGGTCAAGGCTGCGGTGGCCAGGAGCAGCCACTGCACTCCAGTCTGGGCTACAGAGTGAGACTCCAACTCAAAAAAAAAAAAGCTTTACAAAAATTAAATAATATGTAATTTGAAAAAAGAATACTTTTGGTTTTATTTTAAAATGTTTTGTGATTATGCCTTTCTCTGGGGAAAATATTCAGAGTTCTCATTAAATTATTAGAAGTTGTTCAAAATGCTTGTAGAAGCTGTGGGACTTCCAAAATGGTAAATTAAGAAGCTTGGAAGAATCTCTCCCTAAGAAAGCAATAACTTCCCTGGTGAAAATTGTTTTTTAATATTATTTAAAATCTCTTAACTTGGTCAAAGGTCATACATCAAATGGGGAAATGTTTTATCAAGAAAATCTACTAAATCTTGGTAAGAAAAGTAAGAGTTTATGACATCTGGAAAATACACAAAATAACAAATGAATATGAGTTCTTGCTACTTAGCTTAAAGTAATAAAAAATAATTGTTAGGGTTCTATAAAAAAACGAAATCCCAAAATTAGGTAATTTAGATAATTCCCAGAAAGACACAAATTACTAAACTTACTGAAGAATAAATTAAAAATTATAATAAACTTTACAAATTAGAAAGGTTGAGTTTGTAATTTTTTTAAATTGTAATTTTATAAACTTTCCATTGAAGGTAATTCCGAGTCCAGTTGGAGTCACTTCATTTCTACCAAACATTCAAATAAGACTGAAAACCACATCTTCACAAACTTTTCCATAAAAAAGAGAAAGAGGAACTCCTCAACTCTTTCTATGATGCCAGTATTACCTAAAAAATGAAAACAGTCAACAATATCAGCAAACCAATATTTGCTATGGACATTGACACAAAGATCTTCCACAAAATACTACACAACCAAATCCAGCGATATTAAATTTTTTTAAAAAGGTAATCATGTTGGATTTATCCCAGGAATGCAAGTTTAATTTCGCATCTTCAAATCAATTACTGTAATTCACCATATTAATAAATTAAATTATAAATAAATATGGTCAAGTCAATAGGTTCAGAAAAACATTAAAAAATTTTGATACCCTTTCATGATGAAAAAAACACTCAACAAACTAGAAATGGGAGATATATTTTTTTAACTGGTTAATGCGCACCAAAGAAAATTCAAAGGTGACATCATACTTAATGATGAAAGACTGAATGATTTTGTCTTGTGAAAGATTGAATGTTTTTGCCTTAATAACAGAACCAACAATTAGAGATATATGTCTGGTTTTCATCACTTTGATTCATTATCATACTGAAGTTTATAGTCAGGAAAATTAGCCAAGAAAATAAAATGTAAGTTACCTACATTGAAAAAGAAGAAGTAAAGCTGTCTTTATTTACAGATGGAATGATCTTGTATATGGAAAAGTCCTAAGAAATCCTTATAAACACAATTAAAGGTAATAAACTAGTTCACCAAAGTTGCAGAATACAAGATCAGTATATTATATTAATTGATTTTTACACGTTGACAATGAGCATTTCAAAAATAAAATTAAGAATGCAATTCAATCTACAATAATATCACAAATAATAAAATACTTAAGGGAAAATTTAACATCTGATGCAAAACATGTGTGTTGAAATCTACAAAATATCATTAAAAGAAATTGAAGATCTAAATTAAGTGGAATGATATCCGATTGCCATGGAATGCAAGATTAAATATTGTTAATATGGCAACTCCCAAATTGGTCTACATATTTAACACAATTCTTATAAAATACCAGTTGCCTTTTTCTTCAGAAATTGACTTTTAAAATTCTAAAAGTCATGAAATTGCAAGGAACCACTAATAGTGAAAATACACTTAAATAATAAAGATAAAAGAGTCACACTTTCTGTTTTCAAAACTTAGTAAAAAGCTACAGTAATTTAGAGAATGTAGAGTTGACATTAGTGTAAACATATGGATCAATGGAATGAAATTGAGAGTCCAAAAATAAATTTTTAAATTTATGCTCAATAGATTTTCTACACAGGTACAAAGAAAATCCAGTGGAGAAAAAAATAGACATTTCAACAGGTGGTGCTAGGACAGATACAAGAATGAAGTCAAACCTCTACTACACATAAAAATTAAGTTGAAACGTATCATGGACCTATACGGAAAAAGAAATACTACACAATTGCTAGAATAAAACAGGCATAAATCATTATGACCTTAAATGTAGCTATGATATCTTAAATATGACACCAAAAGCACATACAACAAAAGGAAAAAAAACAGATAAATCGGATATAACCAACATTAAAAACATTTTTACTGCACACAGTGTTATCAAGAAGTGAAAAGGTAACTCAGAGAATGGGGTAAAATATTAATAAACCACGAAACTATAGGGACTTTAAAGAAAAATGTAAAAATAACTTATGCAACTCAATAATGACAACCGAATTAAAAGAGAGAAAAAGTCTGAACATACATTTCTCCAAAGAATTTATACAAATAACCAATACACATATGAAAGGACTAACATCAGAGTTATTAAAGATGCAATAAAACAATAAGGAGGTATCCAAATTGCTAGTACCAATTGGCTGGTTGGAATAAAAAAGCCAGGTGATTCCAGGTGCTGGTGAAGACACTTAGGAACTGGAGCCCTCATCTACTGCTGGTGAAAAAGCACAAAATTGTGTGGCCACTTTGAAAAAGAATTTGGCAGTTTCTCAAGCTGTTCAATATAAGGCCATCATATGACCCAGCAATTCCCTCCAAGGTACATATTCAAAATCATGAAAAATAGATATATACCAAAAAAACTTAGAGAAAAGATAGATATATACAAAAAAACTTACAAAAATAGCTATATTAAAAAAAATCCAAATAGTACACACCATTTTTAGCATAATTATTCATAATAGTCAAAGAGTGGAAACAGTGCAAATGCTCATTATTTGATGAATGAATCTATAAAATGTTGGTATGGCCATTCAGTGGGATATCATTTTGCCACAAGAATAAACTACTTCCTGATACATGCTAGACACGGATGAACCTAGAAAAGATTATGCCAAGTGAAAGCAGTCACGAAACACTCAAATATTGTAATAATCCAATTTCAGTGAAATGTCCAGAATAGGCAAATCAATAGAGACAGAAAATACATTAGTGGTTGCCTAAAGCTGAGTGGGAAGAGGAAGTAGGAAATTACTGCTAATGGATAAGAGATTTGTTTTTGGAGAACAAAATGTTCTAAAATGATACAGATGCTTCTCAACTTATGATGGGGTAACATCTCAATAAACCTATTGTAAGTAAAAAAAGCATGTAATACCCTGATGAACGCATCATAAAGTTGAAAAGTCATAAATGGAACCATCCTATGTCAGGCTGGAGTGCAGTGGAACGCCCATGGCCACCCCAGCATCCACCACCTGGGCTCTGGAGATCCTTCCGCCTCAACCTTCCAAGTAGCCAGAATTACACGCCTGCGCTACTACACTTGGCTAATTTTTTACTTATGGTAGAGAGGAGATCTCACCAAGGTGCCCGGGCTGGTCTCCAACCCGCGGGCTCAGACAATCCATTCACCTCAGCCACCAAGAATGCTGGGATTACAGACTGAGCCACCGAGCCCGGCCGATATTTTTCACAGTTAACCAAAAATAAGTTTGGAAACCTTTTAACACCTTACACACTCCTACATTGCTCAAGCTTAATTTAACGCAAACGCCATTTTCTTCGTAAAGTCTTTCGTGTTCTGCCCCGCAGAATTATTTTTCTTCCCTTAGTGCCTCAGGGCTATCTTTTACAGATATAAAGCATGGTACCATATGTTGAGCTGTCTAAGTCCCACTAGGTGCAAAACAGTCGTGCCATATGCATCCCCCCAAAACATACTAGCTTCTCAGTAAATGATTATGCAAAAACAGGTAGATATGATCGTCGATCAGTGGTTGAAAATTTGTGTCCAACAGCTACCCCTAGACAGAAGACATGCTTTGCTTCATGTACACAGATATTTAGTAAAATAACTACTTACCAAAATTTAAATATTAGGCATTTCCACATAAAAATCCATATTTATAGATTCTTGAAAATTTGATGAAAATAGGACTTCTATTCCCAAATGGCAGCAGTTAAAGGAAAAGTTTCTGCACACTAATCTTCTACTATCATCAGTCTTCCCTTCTGTATGCTCAGGCATTTTCATTTATTTGTATTTGCACTTGGCCTATATATACCTTCAATTATGTGATTCTGTGTTAGCCTGTCAAATATTATGCAGCTTTCAAAATAGACTCTTGTCTTTATGCTGTTGGAATCATCTTATAACTAAGACTGCGTGAAGGATGGCCCCAGAACTTCCAGATGACCTGTGAGTGAAACAGGTGGATGACTCATCAGAACATCGTGCTTACTATTAGTCACTCCACTATCAAGACTATAAGATGTCCCTTGCACCAATAACCTTCTGAGTCACTGTTTAGAAAGTCTGTGGTTACCAAATAATGAAGTGAAAAATTTATCTTCCTACATTAGTAAAATTCCCCTAATGCAGCTTTTCTTCCTCTTAAAATTTTTTCAATTTTTGTTTTTATACCTCTGAGTTCTGCTTGGAAGTCCAGAAAACTTTCTTGGGAGGTAGGCTGTGTCTGAGGCCATTCTTCATTAATACATTCTTGACCTTCAAGCTGATTCACTCCCTTTCTGTGACTGCACCTGTTATTCAGTCATTTTGTGTGCGAAAAGATAAGGAGGGCAATCCCACTCAGTCTTATGTCTTCAAGTACTATCCCTACACGGATGGTTTCCAACGGTGCATCTTTATTCTGGACCTTTCCCCTAAACATCGGACGCACACATCCATGTGTCTTCTTCTAATCTCCTTCTAGATATGCAAAGGGCATCTGAAACTTGAGATCTTGATACCACTCCCCACCCCGCGAAGCGTGCTTCCTTTGTATTCTTTCCAAACTCAGCAAAGGCAACTCCAAACTCCCAACTATTCAGACACAAAGACTCTGGAGTCACCTACAGCCCCTCTCTTGCTCTCACTCCCACATCTTGACCAGAGCATATTTTCTTGTCTCCTTCAAAACACATGCACAGTCCCCACCTCATTCCTCCCTCCTGGTCCACGCCAGCCTTTTCTTTGATCTGAAACAGGCGAAGAAACTCTACAATGTCTCCCTGCATCTGCCCTGCCCCCCATGCCTTCTTCAGCATATTCTCAAAACAGCAATAGGAGTGGTTTTCATGAACCAAAGGCTGCACCTTGCTCTGCTGCACTGGCTTCCCTGTTTCCCTCACGCTGCAAGTCAGTCACCTTACAGTAGCCTCAAAGCTAAAGGTGATGCAGACCTCTGTGCCCTCCAAGGACCTTCCCCCAGTTCTGTTCCCATGCTTCCACTCCACTGACCTCCGGTGCTAAGGATAACCATGGAATGTTCTTGTCTCAGATAGCTGCTGAGATTCTCTTCATTAAAATTTTACTTTCTCTATGAGGATTTCATGAACATCTACTTTAAAATCCTTCTCTTAGCACTTCTAATCCTTGTTACATGATGCATTTCTTGGCTTGGAAGTTATCACTATGTGTATAGTTTGTACCATATATTTTCTATATAATTTATATACTTCACAGGTACATGTGTATGTATATGAATATATAATTTTACTTATATTAGGAAATTATATAAACATTATTCTTCACTTATATTTAATAAATTACTTGCAAAGTATGTATGAATACATTTTTATATTTTTTTACTTATTTATAGATTTTGATTAACTCTCCATGTTTGCTGTCTGTCTCACCTACCAGAATACATGAGCTCTGTGAGGGTGAAGATTTGTGTTGGTTTTGTTTCCAACTGAATTTCCAAGACTGGGAACTAGCCTAGTACTAAGAATTATCTCAAAAAGTTGAATTAGTAACTTTGGCCACATCCCATTGATCAGAACCCAGTCACACGGGCCCAGTCTCACTGTAGGGCACTCTGGGAAATCCAGCGGGGCAGAAAGAGAGGTCCTGAGCCCCAACTGTCTCCTCCTCATTGAGGACAGGAGAATAAGCAGTGCTGGTCCTGTCCCTTCTCTCCAACCTATCAACCCATGTGGCATGCTCAGTGCTATTTTACAGTGTTCAGGTTTCTGTTCCAGAACATTCTTTCCAGTAGCACATATTTTTGTATCTTCTGCTTTTGCTTATCTTGAAGGCTCTCTAAATCTAGGCCTGCATTTGTCTTTTTTCTTCTTCACTGACCTGCCCTCCAGTAAGAGGAGAGGTGGTACTGGTAACCCAAGCCATTCCTTCCTCTATTGTGAGGGAAAATACCACTTCCTTCTTTCAATAAAGGCAAATTCATTTCTTATGAGAAACTTGGCAGCTCCCCAGCTGCTCCCACAAAAGAATCCACATTGCAACGCTCCCTGTGCTTCCTCCCACTTCGAGACTTCCTCAAGCTTAAAATGGCCTCTATCAACTTCCTGGCTTCAAAATAATAGACTAGCCTGAGGCACGCTGAACTTGGAATTCACCAGTGGGGGAGAATACAGACATTCAGAGGCCAGGGCTACACAAATTGGAAAGTATCTTCATACAAAGAGACGAAAGAAGGGAAGAAAAAGAATCATAATTTTTAGATGCATTTGTTACATTCAAACAACTCCAAGTTTCGAGAGGGCTGAGGGACCTCTCCCTGATGTCACCCCACAGAGCCTACAACAGTGCCTGGCTCACAGTAGAAGCATCATACATACCTGTTGAGGGACTGAAACTAACGCTGGCCTCTGCATTTGGTTTTATAAACGCACAATCTGATTCACTTTGAGTAAGCTTCACAGATAAATATTATCATTTTATTCTGCAGATAAGAAATGGTGTGTTCCCAGAGATAGAATAGCTGATTCAGTATTGCACAAGGGGTGAGGAATCGAGCTGGGAATGGGACCGGGCCTTTCTGGAGCTGATTTTCTTACTTGATTCATAACATTCCACTGTCTAGTAAGTTACTGAGCTCAGAGCCAATGCCCAGAGGCAGTCAGTACCCAGAGATCATTAAGGGTTGGCAGATGTTTCGCTGAACTGATACAATTGCTCGCAGTTAGTAAGGCCCTCTGATATCTTCACACAAGCTGTGGAAAGAAAGGCCTGTAGATTTCCGTCTTGGGAAACAAAGTGGTAGGGACCTACCCAGATGTCTCTCACACAATCACAGTCACAGATCTCTATCTACTTATCTAGAGAGAGATTTATAATGATTACGTTAACTGTAGCAGTCAGCTTTGATCTGCCATTTAATGCCAGCCAACCATTATAATTTTTTGTCTTTTGTCTCAGTCCTCCTATCTATCCTTTGTCGGAGATACTACTATCAACATTCTTTTTCAGTTGTAGTTAAATGACTTGCTCACAGTCACACATATCGAGGAGTCCAGGGAGGAACATCAATCCAGATCTGTCTGACTACAGAGTCTGATATGTTCACTTCTGTGTGGGAGCCATCACATATGTACAGAGAAGAACACAGAACATCACGTGCAGAGATATTGCTGGCATCAAGTCTTTGGAGGTTGTCTCAGCAGGTTTCTGAGAGTTCTTCATATTAGGAAAGAAAACTCACCGGTTCTAACTCCCCATTTCACTCCCAAGAGAGTGCCCAAAGTGGAGACACCCAAAGATATGGCAGGGAAGGAAAATATTTGTAAAGTAGTAACTCATAGCTTGTGAGTCAGCTCTATGTCACCCTTCAGCTCATCCCTAAAGTACTCTGCTTCAGTTTTGTGATTCGTGTCCTCATTTCCTCATCCTCCTTTTATTCTACTGGTTATCCAGTGATGCAGAAGATGAAATTAGTATTTACTGAGCATCTGTTTTTACTTGAAACTTGACATGTTATCATAAAAGACTTCGGGAAATATGGATGAGTGTCCTTCACTTTAAGATGAAGGGACTGAAGCTTCAAGAAGCAACTTCATGAGATCCCATATTTAGTAAATGGCAGAGAAGGATGGTAACTCAAGTGTATGTGACTTTAGAACTTTGCTCTTCCTCTTACGCCTGATAAAAGTTGTTAGCTTTCTTGCAAAAATAAAATGTACTCAAATTGATTGACTAATCGACTGTGTTGCAGCACTGTTCGAAGTTCTTGAGCTGAATGATTGCATCTCACCCTCACAAAACTCTCCAAGGAAGTTAAGATTATGAGAAGTAGGTTACTGAAGTAAGTTAGCAAACATCACGCAGCAGGAAAACTGTAGAGTCAGAATGTGAGCAGGCTGACTCCAGCACCCAGGCTCTTATGCCCCATGATGCGCTCCCTGCAGAATTCCACGTGCTGCATAAGCAGCCTAATAGCCTGCTGAACAAAGAGACTAGTTCAAAGCAGCATTTGCCTCCACTCTCCTAAGACATCAACGGAGCCATTTCTCTGGAGAAAAAACAATTATGTTCTAAATACGTGTTTGTATTCATTTTTTTCATTTACAACAGCCAGATTAAATACAACTCTGAGCAAATGTCATGTTAAAACAAAGATCTTTTGGGGAGGTGGAAGGTGTAATGCTGTGAGAAAGATTTTGTTAATTGCCACCGAGCCTTCCTTTGGCTCAACTATCTTCTATGTTCATATTAATTTTTGGTTTTAGCAAGTCAGAGGTCATTCTAGAGCATTCTTTGTCATCTAGATAACCTGTTGGCTATATGTTTGTTATATGTTCATTTCTATGAATGATACCTGTATTCTTTACATTCTTGTTGATATTACATTGAATAATGGAGTTTCTATTTTAATGACGAGAATAATTTTCTTCAAGGGAAGAAGAAAATGCAAGGGAAAGATGTCTTCAATAACAGAATCCTAAGAGAGGTCAGTTCTAGGGCTTGTCAACTGGGGTGTGGGCATTACCACTAGATCTATTCAAGTGCATTGTGTCCAGAAATGCTAAGCCAAAATCAGGATAGAGGACAACAAAGGCAAGTGTAAAGGATAAGAACATTTGAATCCGAGACTTTGGAAGACTGGGAGACATGAGACCGGGTTCATATCATGACATGTATGTTCTAGGAGATCATCAGAAGAAAGATAAATGGAAGAGGAAGAAGCCTGTGAGTTCAAAACAGAGGCTGTTGAATACTGACGTCCCTCTGGGAGCTACAGACAGGAGTAGAATTTAGCTTGTGTGCTAGCATAAGACACCAAGAGGATGTGATGGGCTGGCACAATTTTTCTTGGGTGAGGAATTGCCTAATACGGGGGAACATTCGCTCATGCCATTTGGAGCAGACACTGTCTTAGCATCTTGTCTCCAGAAAAACACAGATTGGTGTGATTCTGAAGAGAAGGAGTGGGAAGAAACCAAAGAGAAGGAAATAAGCAGGGAAAAGGAAGTAAGAGGGAGAGGGATTTGATCAGCCCTGTGCTGACACACAGTCTTCCCCTCTTGACCCAACAAATTCGTATGCTATGCAATTGTAGGAAAGTAACTCTTTCTTTCTGATCTTAAGTTTTCACCTTTGTAAAGCAAGGGAATAAATATCTGTATCAGAGCACCGTGTAGAAGATTAAAATGTAAGTTACATAGGTAAAGTACTTAGCGAGGTGTCTGACATCTTAAGCCTGAATAAATGGTGAGAGGTTTTCATATTATAAGAAGAACTTTGAAAGTATCACTGTACTTTGTGTTGTTGTTGTTCATAATGATGATTGATTTGCTTGTTTTCTTCAGTTCACTAGTTAAACAAAATGATATCCTATAGCAGGTAAAAAAATGGCAAGATCATAAACAGTGTTTACTATGAGTCAATAATTATTCCAGATTTAAGTTACTTAATTTTTAGACCAACCAACCAAGGAGGAAGTGAGTGAGCATAGGAATGTCGTTATCCATATAACAGCCCAAACACCCAAACTCACAAAAACAGCATCAGCATTTTCCTCCAAAGTTGGAAGTCATTTAAATAAGCTTATTTTTGAAGAGAAATATTTGTCTCACAAAGCTATTTAAGGTTAATTTACATATCACTCTATACAGCATGTTGCTTTTTTAAAGCATATAATATCAACTAATGTTGCTGTCCCCTTTCATTTTTAAAAGTATTCAGTTTGAACCATAATTATATTGCCACATATATTATCATTTTTTTTTACAAATAAACAGAGTCAGTTGAAAACAAAAATAAAAAATAATGAAAGAGCTAAATGAGACAGAAGTAGACCTTCAGCACCAAGGGAAAAGTTGCCAATTCTGCTGTTGTGATCCAGCAACAAATTTGTTTCTGAGCTTCCTGGTGGGGGGGACAAAAAAAATTACATGGTCTGTTGTGTTATTCTCACATTCAGAAACAAAATAGATATTGATATTGAGTTTTTTGGGAAAGTAATTTCATTCATGGAAATTACTACAAGGATAAAGAACAATGCATAATAAAGAAGAGGGGCAGAGTGAGGCAACACTAATATATTTGTGTATACTCTCCCCTTCTACTGCTGATTTTTGGCCTTTGTGCAAATATTTATCAAACTGCAGGAATGTGCCATGGAAATCTATTTCTATGATATTTCTTGATGATACAGATATAGATATAGATAGATTGATTTTAGATGTATGTGGAACTATCCAGGGAGTTATTGCATGGCCTTACAAAAGTTTATACTCATAATGGGTAATGCAAAGAGTCGTTCTAAGAAAAAAGTATATGAACTAGTATATTGGAATTAGAAGGGAAAAAAACAAAAACAAAACCAGTCTTAATCCCCAGAAAATCATGAGTGTCTCATTACCACACAGTGACTGTCTCTGAATCTGAATCTGTCCAGATCTCTACCGGGTATGTGGTGCTAGGTCCTTAAAAGATGGAGGCCAAATCTGAAAACTCAAACATTTACCAGTGGAACACAATTTAGCAATTAAAATGAATAAATTTTATGTATGTTTATAAGCATAGAACAGTTCAAAACATCCTAATTAATCAAAGCTAATTGCAGAAAGATGAACAAATGTCTTATGATAATACTTGCATAACGTATTTAGAATTTCAGCGTACAGTTTATGAATTAAAGCTAAAATACTTGACAGGTAAACTACAAATCAAACTCACCCAAGTATCTGTCTTCTGGAAGGGTGAGTGTCATATGAAAAACACTGAGCAGCAGGGTTACAACTACATAATAATGACATTTTATTAACAAAAATATGTTAAGCAAATATTATAAAATGTTAATACTTGTTAATTACGAATTGCAAGTACACGGATGCTTGCTAAATGATTCTCTTTTTGCTTTTGTATCATTCAGTACTTGCTTTTTCAAAGAATCAAAACCAACCTGCTTAATAAATTCACACTGAGAGCCAACACAACTGAAAAGCAGAACTGCACGGGTTGTTGGTGCTCTAACCAAATTTGTGACCTGGTTGAAGAAGGCAGAGCTTCCTGGAGGAGATCACATAAGCTTTGAAGATTGAGGAAAAGTTAACCAGATCAACACATTTCAGGATGGAGACAATTGGCACTCTCTAAGGAAATGATGTCATGCTCACATGCATCTGTATTATTGATAGATATACTCCTGTTATCTGTTCAAAATGTGAATCTCTGGACTTCACTTTTTCAACATGTCTATTCTCCCTGACAATATAGTTTAGGCCCAAATTCAGGGAAATCTAGGTATTGTTAGCAATTACCACTTAGAAGAATTTACTAAGGGCTTTCCAAGTGGCCAATACTTTCCGTAGGTTGGACTAGCCCTTTTCCATTACTCTATACATTCCACAAATAAAAGCATCTAGAAAATGTCACAATCCATGATGCAGTCAAAACAGGAAGACAGCCTACTTAAAATTGCCTGGAAATATTTCTGGACCTCTCACGTATTCTGCACTGACAATATGAAGGAAAAGAAAAGTTTTCATTTTTTAATCCTAATGGATTTTTCCAAAGTTAACAGTTATATCACATATATATTTATTTTATTGCATTGCTTTTCAACTTTATGCAGAGTTAAAGGAAACCCATATCTCCTAATATGTTGAGTAGATGTTGCTACAGAAAGTCTGACCTGGAATTCCTATCTCAGGGAAAATACACAGCCTTTGTTGTCCAGTGGCTATGACTGATGGGGGCAGGTGTGGGCAGTTGACCAAAAGACAGCCCATTCTTAGGTTGATCTCTAGTCTAGGGTCAGAGCTGACATCGATAATAGTTGGCATTTATTTATGACTCAATAAGTATCACGTGCTAGACCAAACACTTCCCACACATTTTCTGCTTTATTCTTTGCAACAATCCTCTGGGAGTAAAAATATTATTATCCCCATAAGTTTATGAGAAAATTGAGATTCTGAGCGTCTAGAAGCTTGCTTCTGGTCAAAGATTTTAGAAATGTTGGAGCTAGATTTTTATCTGAGGACTGTGAGATTCCAAAGTTAAATTCTTATGGCCTGGTGTGGAATTAAACAACACAGAGAGACCATTGTTATTATAACAGGGTCAGAAGCTGAGAAGATGCCTTGTGGTAAAGCCACAGAGGCCATGAAAATCAGAAAAGATGAGCTGATTTAAGCAAACAAAGTAAGTATGACAATAGAGAGAGGACAACCAAGAAGATGTACAGGAAGATGAGTATTAAGAAGGTCCATGAATTTTTTCAGCTGAGGATTCTGAGTCATTTTTGCAGAGAACTTTCCCCAACACCTATTCTTTTTGAAGATCTGTCCCTTCCTTTAGATTGCTGTGTCTCTTACTCGTGTGTGAGTGTGTGTATGTGTGTGTGTGTGTGTGTGCGTATGCCAACCCCTTCAAACCTCACACACACACAAAAACCCAAAACTTCCAATAGAACCAAAAGAGCACAAAGGAAACATATACATTACTGTATCTAATATTTGCATGTCCATGAGGTAGTTTTCACTATCCACATTTTATAGTCAAGGAAATTGAGGCTCAGAAATTTCAAGCCTCTTGACCAAGGTCATAATTTGAATCAAGTGTGACTGTCTTTGAAACCTGTCTTCAGGTCTCCTACAATACTTCCTGAGAACGATCTAAGGAATAGGACAGCAAGGAATCCACTGGTCAGCATAAATGCTGTGAGGTGGGAAAAGCTGAGTGTGTTTGCCTCTTTCTCATAAATCAGGCCTGAAATTGGTCCTTGGGAGACTCTGGGTCACTATGGGTGATAAGAATTGGGCTCATTCAAGAGTGAGCAGGGCATGTTTGGGCAGATGATTTGTGCATATAAAGTACGCGATTGCGTGAATCTCTGTGGAGGTGTGAATTCAGAGACAGGCCTGGATGTTTCTGCTCACGAGAGCATGTCTGAGCATATTTGTGCAAATTTATAGATATGTGTTTTAATCTATTAAAAAACCTGTGATTTACAAAAAGAAAATCTGTTGACAAAAATCAAAATTCCTCACTAGTTAGAGATTTGGCCTAAAACCATCTCCTTAAGGTCTTATTTTTACAGAATACATCACCTCTTTATTGGTCAAGACCTGAACCTTGATTAAGTGCAAGAATTGCTTATTTCACTGACTTTGAACTTGCTAGGGGATTTTATCTTTTGTTGCTGAGATGTTTAATTATCAAGAATAGGAAAGATTTCTAGGGATCCCTCATGAACTTCTAAAAACCAAAATACAGTAGCACCACCAATATGCACACAGGGCTTTGTGGCTCACAAAATACTTTTGCTTCTGTAATTTTATTCGACTCATATAGCAAATCTGTGAAGTAAGCATTATACAATTGCAGAAACTGAGGCTCAGGAACTGTAAGCTTCCAATACAGGGTCAAAAACAGAATTCTAAGTCAGGTATTCTTTCTCCCAGGCCTATACTCTTCAAATTTCCTTTTCTTATTTTACCCATTCCTTTCCTATAAACCATTCTCTCCTCATTATTTTTAATTGGTTTCTGCCCAAGAATTTTATGTGTCTTTTGGTAATGCACAACTTTCTGGACTTCTTGGTAAAGAAGACTCTCTCTCTCTTTATTTGGTCATTGTGGCCTAAATATATGCCATCAACCTGGGTAAAAAATCCTTCTGGAGGCTTCCTCAGAGTTTTGCCTGGTTTCTGTGAGGGCGGGGTTTCTCAAACTTGAATAAAATATGGATGCCACCTGCAAAAAAATACATTTGCATGGATGCCCCCTGCCGAAGTGTTGTCCAGATAATTTTAATTTAAACTCATAAACTCATTGTAATGACCTTATGCTTATAGTTCCTATATTGGTATTAAACCTAAGTAATATTTGCAAAGTAATCACAAGCAAAACTATAAAGCTGTTACAATCTAAAGGACCACCGTAAGATTTATGTGCCAGTTGATATTATGTTGTTGACACTAAAAGTGCTCTTTGAAATATAAGGATAGTAGTGGTGTCTTTGGCAAAATATGTGAGTTTGTGTGTGTGTGTGTATGTGTGTGTTTTTGTCTCTAATATTTTGGCATAAATTAATCACTCAATTATTTCAACATTTTCCTTTATTGAATTTATTATTGTACATGACAATGTCATTTGCTTTTTATTTGAAACAGATGAACTATTTCCCTATTAAATTTGACTTTGATTCTTTTCCCACAACTAAGGTAATGCCAGTTGATGGCAATATAATAAGAAGCATCGACTTCAACTCTTTCCCACAATTAAAGTAATACTGTGGATGACAATATGGCATATGTGGTTATGAAGCACCACTACATATGAAGTGAAAGAGCCCACTAAACTCTCTAGAATAGACTGAAATTAATTTGTAAAGATTGTTTTCAAACTTATCACAACACTTTAACTTCATTTATACTATATTTTTTACAGATTCAGAGGACATAAGTGACATTTGGTTACATGGCAATATTGCATGGTGGCGAAGTCTGAATTTTTAGTGTAGCCATCAACCAAATAGCATACATTGTATCCATTAAGTAACTTCTTAACCTGCACTCCCCTCCCACTTTCCCACTTTTCCAAGCCTCCTGTGTCTATCATTATACTCTCCATGTCCATGTGTACCCATTATTTAGCTCTCACTTATAAGTAAGATCATGCTGTGTTCGACTCTCTGTTTCTGAGCTACTTCCCTTAAGATAAAACATTTTTTAAAAAGTAATCTTTAGAGGGAACTCAAGAACAATAACAGAATAAAAACAGCTCTAGCAAAAGGAATATGGAGGTGTGTAGATTCCTACAGCCTAAAAAAAAATTTGGTTAAATGAGATGGAGACTGCAGTAGGCAGTCCTGCGACACGACTATCTTTATTACTGTTTGCCTATCAGTTCATGAGAAGTACAAAAATATATCTAATATCACAAAGCTAGCAGATATCAGATCCTGGTCTGGAGCCAGTTTTTCTGTCTCCAAGAGCACAGTGCAGAGAAATGGAAAGTAGAGGAGGGGTTCGGCATAGATGCTTAAGAGAAGAGAGGGAGCTGGTAGATGATGCATCCCTGTAACTCTGAGACCCCAACTAAGGCTACACCAGAGATTTGTAAAGGCTGCTTCAAATAGGTTGATATGCCAGTCCTCCTAAAGTTCTAGTATCCTCAGAAGGCCAGCGAGACTCATCTGTAGCCAGGGAAGGGGCTTCATGGTAGAAAATTAAGTCATTTGTGCAATAGACTTAGGCAAAAAAAAAGTGACAATAAAACAGTAAAACCCATAGCAATAAATATGATCTGGCTGGGACTCTTGGAGATAGGAGCTAGGAAGTAGACGACTCGAGTCTGCTTGAGAAAAAATAAGTGTAAAGGGGCATGACTTAGGTCTTACTCTTGATCTTTCCAGCTCTCCAGAGTAGAAAACCCAAGAAAGGACTTAGCTTTCTGAATGGTAGAGGAAGGACATCTAAAAATCCACTTCTTTAAAAGGCAAACAGAAAGCAGGCAAAAACTGTCAAAAGCTACCTTTTCAGAACATGAGCTTGTAACAATCAAAGGGATTTTTTTTAAAAAATGGCTGAATTACAGTGAAAATAGAGCCTTGTGTCATTTTGGTGTGCCCTGATCAAATACTCTTCCCAAAGTAGTCATGAAAACTAAAGCTTTCCAACTACAGACACCGTGATGATAGTAACCTACTTGCAAGCCACGGGAGGGGGAAAACTGGGTTGGATGTCATCACAAAAGTCCTTTCCCAGAGAATCAGCACACTTTGATGGATCTAGGGCTTGCTGAAAAACTTCATTCTCAGACTTTGTCTTCATTTGACATAACTCAAAGCTTGTTCTGCACTACCCACAAGGTGTTTAGCAAAAACAACCAGACAGTCATTTAAAGCCACAGTGGCCACAGTGGTGTTGTGAGTTGGTGCTAAGAAGAGTCTGGACAAAAGGAATAAAACATAGTGGCTTAAAAAAAAAAAACATAGTGGCTTAAAACCTTAAATACTTATTATCTTATGGTCTTGGAGGTTAAAAGTCTGACACCAATCTCACTTGGCTAAAATCAAACTCTTAGCAAGCTTCATTCTGTCTGCAGGATAATACAGTATTGTCTTGTCTTTTCCTGTTTCTAGAGGCTTCCTATGTTCTTTGCCTCCCAAGCCCCTTCTCCATCTTCAAATGCAGCAACCTTGCATCTACTTGAATATTCTTGCATAGTCACATCTCTCTCTCTGACACTCTGCCTCCGTCTGCCTCTTTCACTTTTAAAGACCTTGCTATTGGGTCTGCCCTGATAATCCAGAATAATCCTTTCTATTTTAAGGTCATCCTATTAATGACCTTCATTCCATCTGCAAACTCAGTTCCTCTTTGCCATGCAATATTCTTTATTCACAGGTTTCGGGAATTAGGATATGAATGTCGTTACAGGACTATGACTATTACTACTGCACTATTTGACCCAGAAATTTGTATTCTAGATATACCCAAGATAATTAAAAACATGTGTCCATAAAAATGTATGCAGGAATGCTGTACATCAGATAATTGAAAACACATGTCCATTAAAAAGTGTATAGGAATGTGATTCATTAGAAGCATAATTTATAATAGCCAAAAGACAGAAATAACACAACTGTCCATCAGCTGATGAATGGATAAATGAAAAGTGATATATTGATAGAGTTCAATATTATTTGTCCATAAAGAGAAATGAAGTTTCAATACATTCTACAACATAGATGAACCTTGAAAACATTATGCTACTGAAATTAGCTACACAGAAAAAGAAAATTATTGTGTAACTCCATTTATATGAAATCTCCAGAATAGGCAAATTTATAGAGACAGAAATTCGATTGTGGGTTGCCAAGGAACTAGAGGGAGAGAGGAATCAGGAATGACTGTTAATGGGTATAAGGCATTTTGGAGGAATGATTAACATATTCTAGAATTAGTAGTGACAGATGCACAATTCTATAATTTATATTAAAAACCACTAAACTGTGTACTTTAAAAGGGTGTATTTTACGGTATGTGATTTATATCTCAACAAATATGTAACAAAAATAAAACAAGATCTGGGTAAATATTTGGAAGCAAAGCTTCAACCAGACAAAGAGAGGGACTTCCTGTCTGTGCAATGTTTGGGTAGAGTATTTTTACAAAACACTTTTCTCTCAAGAGCATAGTAGAAGAACCCACTGTGAGAATAGTGGTCACATGGACTGTTCCTCTTGGCTGTCCTCTCATCTCTTCACTTCAGTCTCCACTAAATCCCCAGCATTGTTTTTCTTATGTTAAGAGATTGAGCATTTTGCCCATGGCCATTCAACTAATCAGTGGTATCTGGAATTTGAAACCTGACCTTTCTGGCTCCAAATCCTGTATTGCCTTTACTGTAATGACCATTTTTTGAATAGTGTACATTCATCACCTCTCACTAGGAACCAAAAACCAAACAGAGCAACAACAGATAATTTTGCCTCTGAAAGAACACTGCTCTTAGTCCCAAGTCAGTGTGGTTATGGCCATAACACACTTTAATGATAATGAGAGTTAATCACATGCAACTCTATGTTAAGTTTAGCCTAAAGTCTTTTATTTGGTTCGTGCTTTCGTGGTTATTATTCTAACTGAAAAGAATGTCTGAGGGCTTTTTGAGACCAAGTCAGCACTGCATAATGCTGTTGATAACGTTTTCAACATTTCCCCTTTATTATCAATTAATATTTATGAGTGTCTAGAAGGTTCACTTCCCAGCATTTGAGAACTGCTTTATGAAGTGACTTGTGCAGAAGGCACTGGATATGTGTGCATGCATACAACTCTTACATCTGAGGTTAATTTCTGAATTTACCGATTCACATTTCATTAACCCATTGACAGAATGTTATATAGGTATGTGACCTGAGTCTTCAAACCCAAACCTTGAAATATTAGTATTCATTTATTGTGTGGGGCAGGTCACTTAGGTGAAATGATTCTCTGCTGTTAGGCTATGGAGATGACAGGCAATAAATGAATAAAGCACAGTCTTCTGGGAGAACCCCCAAAAGGCTAAAGTCTTTTCCACCAGCAATAAGAGTGGTTTACCCAACTTGGGCAAGCAGATATTATCAATATTTTTGACATTCTTCTAAAGCTTTTGGGACACAGATATTCTATGACTTCTACTACAAATGGTGACTCCTCCAATGTTATAAATTATTAAGTGTCTTGCATTATGCTTAGTAGTCTCAACTGTATAGGCCAAGTGCATCAGTCACCTTGACCCGGAGCCAGAGTTCAGACCTCAGATGGACTTCTGAGATAATCTGTTAATACAACTTTAGGGATCTTAACAGTCATCCAAAATCTGACACCCTCGTTAATAGTTGAAGTCTAAGAAGGTTTACAAACGTGCTTGAGGCCCCATATTAGGTTTAAGGCAGAGCCAGTTGGGACTGAAAGGCTATAGATTTATTCCCAAGCATCACTGAACATCAGATGTATGCTAGAAGCTAGGAATGTGGGCTGGTTTCCAGGACCTTACAGTGAAGGGTAGAGACAGCAGATGAATTAATATTCATGATGCAAAAATACAGGGGCTCTGGAATGAACTGTCTGGGGTTAAATCTAAGCTCCTTCCCTTATTTGATGTGGTACCTAAGTCTCATGACTTGAAAAATGGAGATGAATATAGCTCTTACATCTCAAGATGAGTGAATGAGTTAATTGAGGTGATATCAGAAAAACTCCTTCAGTAGTGCCCAGCATACTGTAAGCGATCAATATGTCTTAGCTGGCATCAATATATATGACATTATCGTCACGATCACCATCATCATTGTCATACTTACCATGAAAAAGTTAAATGCAAAGTTTTAAATCAGTATTCAGAAAAGTAGTTCATAATCCAGCCTTGGAAGTTGAGCAAGCATTGAAGGGAAAGGATGAGGGAAGGTGTAGTAAGCTGATTAATGCACTCCCAAATATGTCAGTTTCCTATCCCTGGAACCTATAAATGTTGCTTCATTCATAAAAAAGATCTTTACAATTGTGATCAATTTAGGATCTTAATTTGGAAGGACAGAATGACCTGTATCATCTATCTGTGCCCTAAATTTAATCCTAAGTATCATTTTTTGTTTGTTTGTTTGTTCTAGAGTTGAGGTCTCACTCTGTCCCCCTGGGTTGGAGTGCAGTCGTGTCACCTGAGCTCACTACAGTCTTAAACTCCTAGGCTCAAATAATCCTCAATTCTACTGCCTCAGCTTTCCCAGTAGCTAGGACTACCGGCATGCACTAACACGCCCGATTATTTTTTAAATATTTTTCTAAGTACAGGGTCTTCACTTTGTTATCCAGGCTAGTCTCAAACTCCTGGGCTTAAGTGATTCTCCCACCTTGGAGTCTCAAAGTACTGGGATTACAGGCATGAGCCACCACACCCAGTCCACAAGTATCCTCATATTAGACAGGCACAGGGTCATTTGGCACTCAGACACACAAAGGAGAAGGCAACATGAAAAAGGAGAAGAGAGAGACATCTGATGATGCTGGCTGTGATGATCAGAGTGACGAGGCCACAAGCCAAGGAATGCTGGGATGGTAGACACCAGAATCCAGAAGAGACAACAAACGGATTCTTCCCCATAGCCTCCGAAGGGAGTGAAGTCTGATGTCATATTGAGTTGGGTTCAGTGATTGTGGACTTCTTCTGGCCTCCAGAACTGTAAGAAAATTAAATTGTGTTGTTTTCAGTCACAAAGTTTGTGATATTAGTTGTAGCAGTTACAGGAAATTAACCTGAAGGCTTCCCTGGAAGAAGGGATTTTTGAGGTATGTACCACTGGATGAATAAAAGTTACCTGGGCAAATAGGCGATGGATGCCTTAAAGGAAATTTTCTGACAAGGCTCTGAGTTTAAAATTTTGTAAAGCTGGAGTGAAAATTATCTCTGAAGGGTTGCTGAAGATGAGGTCAGAGAGGAACTAGGAGAAAGTCAAAATCATGTGGGTTTATGTTGAGCCTGAAGTTCATTTTGAAGATGTAGTATTTGATTGTGCTCACAAAATAAGGTGAGGAATTCATAGGCACATCTTTACTGATTAAGAAAGATCCCATTTTTCTTTTTGAAAACAAAGCAAGTAACCTCTGGCCTTATAATGACACACAGAATAGGAAGGGCAAACATATTCCATGTAAATATGTGACTCACCTGAATTGCTATTACAGGGATGTTTCTTAGGAAGTGTTTAAGTCTCAGCAAGAGCAACAGAAATAATACAGTATTCCCCAGAATAGCTTATTTCAGAACCAACTCTGACAATGATAATTATCTTGGCAATGCCAAGTTAATAAGAAACATCTTTTGGTGTCCAGTTAACAAAAGAGAAAGACCAGCAGGAAAAGCATGACAAAAACTACTGGTTAATTCGGAGAAAAAGAATTGATACTTTCCCCAAAAGGTTCAATTTTTGTTGTTGTTGATCTAAAAAGCAAGCATGCAGCTTTTTTCTTTCTCTTGTTTCAGTGAAACTTTTTTTCCATTTTTTAAAATTTTGAAGATGTGGGGTACAGTTCAGTATTAGATATATAAGTGATCATCGTACAGACAAAGTTTGGACCTCGCTTTGGTCCCCACTTTACCTGGTTTGAGATCAGATACCCTATTGATGCCATGTGTCCCCCCTCCTTCCCCTTACAGAGTCCAGCTACTACCAATCGCTTTCTTACCGTATTGCGGTAAATGTTCAGGGTCCACTTATGAGTGAGAACATGTGGTACTCAGTTCTTTGTTTCTGTGATAGATTACTGAGTATGAAAGACTATAGCCATCCAAGTTGCTGCAAAGTTCATAATTTTGTTCTTCTTTATGGCTGCATAATATACCACCATGTATATGTGCCACATTAAAAAAAAATCTGGTCCAGTTTTGATTGGCAGCATTGTTGGGTCCATGTTTTCACTACTATGAATAATGCTGCAGTATACATGCGTGTACAGGTATCATTTTTTGTAGAGTGATTTAAGTTCCTCCATGTATATTCCCAGAAGGAAGGTTGTTAGGTCGTATGGAAGGTCAATTTCTAGTTCTTTTAGGAATCACCACACTGTTTTCCATAGAGATTGACTAGTTTGCAATTTTAAACTTAAATTGAAAAATAAAAACAGCAAATACATAATCTTTCTGGGTTATTTTTATTTTTTTATTTTGGTTTGATTAAGAGACTGTGATATTTATTACATTAGAAAAAGGCATAGGATATTGTGTATGCTATTTATAATTTTCCTCTCCTATACAGCAATATTGGAATGCTCCATGTGATTTTCTGAAAATTCATTTTAAAAACAGCATTGATCTTCTAGATGTTTTAATTCCTTTACATTTGATAGCAATCAGGTTTGTTCTCAAAATAACCTTTACTGGACTTGAGGATATATCGCCAAAAACGAGGGTAGATACATACATTACTGATAAAAACAATATGATTAAAAATCAGTGGATGTTCATTTGTCATGTGGTTGCTTTTTTTAAATTACTGATTTAAAATATGTGGGGTGCAATTCAAGGTTAGATAACAGATGTTTATTATGCAGGTACCCTTGTTGATGAGGTGTGTCTCCCCTCCCCTGGCAGGTTCCCATTACTGCCAATCCCTTTCTTGTAGTTGTTCAAGGTCCGCTTATGAGTGAAAACATGTGATACTAGGTTCTTTGTTTCCATGATAGACTCTAAGTCCATCCAAGTTTCTGCGAAGTTCATAATTTTGTCCTTCTTTATGACTGTGTAATATTCCATCGTGTATATATACCACATTTTTTTTTGAGTTGGAGTCTCACTCTGTCACCCAGACTGGAGTGCAGTGGCCACTCCTGACCACCGCAGCCTCGACCTGCTGGGATCCGGCGATCCTTCCGCCTCCGCTTTCAAGTAGCTGAAACTACAGGCGTGC
>CAUYQG010195259.1:0-10160 GCA_963574415.1 Tarsius wallacei
TGAGCCCAGCAGGTCGAGGCTGCGGTGGCTGTGAGCATGCCACTGCACTCTAGCCTGGGCGTCAGAGTGAGACTCCAAGAAGGAAGGAAAGAAGGAAGGGGGGGAAGGGAAGGGAGGGGAGGGAAGGGGACGGGAGGGGAGGGGAGGGGAAGGGAGGGGGAGGGAAGGGGAAAAAAGGAAAGGAAGGGAAAGGAAAAGGAAAAAGAAAGTAAGTCTTAAAGTCAGGTCAACCAAGTACCACCCAGGAAGGTTCCCTAGGGCAAGTATTTGTTTGTGAAGAGGTACTGAAAATAGGGGCCTTCAAATGACTGAAGGTGCTTCAAGTGTTTTATCCTTTGACTGCTTTATCTTCTGAAGCATTTTAGACATTCTCCTAGCATTCCCCATGTTACTCTTTTACTGGTTCTTGGTGAATCAACATCCTAAATTCCACACTAGTGGCCTCCAGTTTAATAAGGTTTGCTCAAATGACAAGGACAGAGCAGCTAAATAAAATTCACAAATTATTGCCAACCCCAAAATTTGCCTTTGGCGTCACCTCCTTTTTACAAAATAGAACTTTGTGTGGCAGCTGCTTGGTAGACACTGACGGCGAACAAACACCAATGAGAGGCCCACCAAGGCAGCAGGCAAGGGGGAAGGGAGAAACAAGACACCTAGCTTCTCTGCCCAGGAGGTGGGAGCAGCAGCCACCTGAGCAGCCCTTGGGCTCCGATGGATGCCCTATGCTGCGCGCTTACTTCCTCCCTCCCCAGGGAAGGGGCAGTCTCTCCTTTGTCCTCCCTCCTCGGAGCCTCTGAGGGGTGAAAGTCGAAACCCAGAGGAAGTTCAACGGTGTCAGGATGCAATTACTCAGGAATGACAGACTTCCTTTGAGATTGGAGTTCCTAATTTTCAAATCAGAGAATCTAGAAAACTCAGTAGTTGCACCCCTCCTCACTGCCCATCACCCTCCCCCCAAAGGAAAGCTTCTTGTCTTCTTCCAGAGACACAGTACTGCCTGTCTCAGCAACCAAATTATCCGTTTTGATCAGGGCTTCCTCTGTGCCAACTTCAGAAAACAGTGAAAGAGAGAAAGACACACACAGAGGAAGAAGAATCAGAGACATCTGCTGGTTGCCACACCCATCTGCGTAATTGGATTAATAATCTCCATTTGGGAAATGGCCTAAGTATATTTTTACATGAATATTGTTCTAAAAACTCATTAAGATTCAATTTACAACCCCACCAAATAGCAGAAAACCTTCACTAGAGATATGATATTAGCCCCTGTCAAACCCAACAAAGGAACGTGTACAGGAAAATCCTACAATAATTTGTGCACATCTCTGATCTGAATATGAAGTAGGGTGCAGAGGTAAGGTGGGAAGAGTGAAGACCAACTTTCCCTAATTTCCCTTCAGAAATCCCATGTCTGCTGGGAATTTCTCCCCCAACTGCCACTTCAGCTCTAGGCCCTCAGAATTCACCTGTGTAATTCCTTTGGTGGAAATAATTTGTCTGGATGACCATGACTGGTGGACATTGCAGTGCTGAGTGAGTTTTGCTCAAGATTAACAGCCCCAAATTCTTCTGTTGAACACAAGATACCTTGTTTAGGGAGGAAGGGGAGAGGATTGATTTGTGTAAACACCTGGAGGTCAGGAAGCTCTTTACATCTTCAGATGTCAATACCAGCTGAATAAATGAGCGAATGCATTTGGAGGCATTACTTGTTGAGGGATGGATTGTGGCACTTTTGCCATAACAACTTGCCACCACCTGACACAGTTCATTGTCTCCCTCTCTTTCCTAGAATATAGGCTCTATGAGCTCAGGGACCTTATCTGACTTGTAACTGTATCTCCAGCACCTAGATTTATGTAGTAGCTTGCCAAGAAATACCAGGGGTGCCAAAAATATGCATACACATTTTAAAAGATGCTATCTATGTATTACTTTTTGAAGTTGACTTGAATTACGGTAGCTATGTGTAGTATGCATAGTATGAATGTTAGCATCACATGAGACAGGCAGGATGGTCAAAGAAAATGGCAGAAGCACATACAGTTTTTCCTTTATTAAAATGTCTATACATTTTTTTGACACCCTCTGTATTTGTTGAATGTTATTCATGACTAAATTAGCAATGGGATATCATTGGAAGGTGGTACTTTAAATGGCATGTCAAAAGAACTTGGTGGAATGTTCTACTCCAAAGGCCACAAAACATGTCCAGATTCTTTCCAGAGCAATTAAATTCCGATCCTTGATGGAAACCCAATGACTCAATCAATAGGTTGGCACGTGGTCCCAGTGGTAGCTGAAGCATGGTCTCAATACCCATATATTCCTGACCCAGTTAGCTCAGACTCATGGCTGACTACAGCCCCCCCTAACTTGGTAGCCATTTTAGGGTGCATAACTGTAGGAGTGTTCATGTCTGCCTGTGGGCACACACTTTTATCACCAGGATTTTATTGTATGTATTTTACAGAAGAGAAAATTGAGGCAAAGATCAAGCTTCTTGAGCTAATTAATACAGCAGAGGCAGGATTCACCCCCTGAGCACTTAGTCATCACTGTCCCCATCTAGACAGAAGGGAAACACAAAGTGTACCCGGGAGGCTTCTCTGTGCAGAGTCAAGTGCACCCTGGCAGGCCCAGCAAGGGCGCAGTCCTCCACATCTGAACAGCTCCAGCACATCCAAGGTCTCTCTCTTTTTCTCAAAGCCACCAGAAGAGCAGTTCTTATCATTCCTTCCCCCGTCTCCCAACTGGACATCCCATCTCACTTCTAAGTTTAGATGGAGTTGAGAAGGAACACTGCTACACAACTTTGTTTTTTTTTTTTTTACCCCTGATGGTGTTTCACCCCTCTTAGAAAAGAAATACACCAATCTTAGTTATCCCTCTTAAGTGACAGGGCACAAGGAAAGCTATAGAAGTTTCTAAAATCTCCTTTTGGGCAGCATTTCAACATCCCTTTGTACCAAATCGTCTTCCTAGAAACACCACCAAGTAGGAAAACAAATGGCTGATTTGAGTTTTTACTTCTTCACCTTGTTTCCTCAAGGATGGATTTTAAAAGTTGGGAAATAAGCAGGTAATAAGAGAGAGAAGAGGAGGCAAATGAGAGAATTGAGTAAAGTTGAGACCTAAATACCTAAAAACCCAACCGAATTATTGACTTTTAACATATGCTAGCCTGACTGGACCAGCTTGGTAGCCCCATCAAGAAAGGGATTGTGGAGTTGACAACTTTCAGCAGAGCCAACAACACAACTTCCTCACTCTGCAATTCTGGAACCTTTTTTTGTTTCTTTTTTGGAAGAGAGATTAACGTCACTAAATAATAGAAGACCTACATTCTTGAAAATTTAATGATTGTCCTACATCAAGCAGCTGTCAAATTTCTTTGCTTGTTTTCCTGACAAAGTGTTTCATTCCAAATGTTCACAGGGGATCTTGCCTTCATCAGTCTCAAGTCACCACGAAGGGGAGGGTGAGAGGCAACCCTAGAAAGCAGAAAATCCCAATTTCCTAATTAACCCATTAATTCCAAAGGCCAGCCTGCCTTTATCCCAAGCAATTCCACAGAAAGCACAGAGCAGAGAATAAGCCAGCCTCTTTTCACTTTGTTGGAATTATTAGTCATTTGAACAAGATTCTAATGTTTCTTTGACTTCTTTCCCTTACTTCAGTTCCTTCATGAGCTGGTGGTTCCAATGTCCAGAACACCCTCTGTGGTGATCCCCAAACTTCTCAGTGGCTTCTTTGGCTTGGCTCCCCCACAACCAATTTATCTTTCTATCTTGGGGTAGTGGGGGGTTGCAGGGGCTTCTACTGTCAACCCTTGGGCCAAGCCTCCATTCCTTCCCCAATATCAGTTCTCCACCTTCCTCCTAAACTGTAGACTTGGCCTAGTTCTTTTTCTACACATTCACTCCTTCCCAGGAACGATGACAGAAATAGGAATTGACAGAAAGTAAACTGACCCCTGTTCTCTCACCCTGTCATGGCACCCTGTGGGGAAGGTTATTAAAATACTCCCTGCTCCCTGTCTCCCTGGTAACCCCATCCAAAGTTGCATCCTTGAGACCAACCCTTTGTTCCAGTATGTGTCTGCATGGTCCCAGGAGGTAAGAGAAGGTGAAACTCAGATTTCTACACTATGCTTGAGAGTCACCCCATGCCCTTGAAACTAATGATTAAGCTTCACTTTTAATTACAGGGGAATTTGAACTAGGCACACTTTCCAATTTCCTCACTGCCCTCCCTGCCCCAGTGGTCCTAGCTACAGCAAAGTTGCCCATTAACGTTCAGCTGGACTTCAAACAGAGAAGTGCTTCTGACATGCATGCTTCATTCATTGAACATTTACTTCTTGGGGTCTACTGTTAGCCAAGCACCAGCTATGAGTAAAAAAGTCAATGTAAGTGAAGAATTCCATCTGGAGGGAAGATAGACATTTATTTCCTGTCCTTAGTGACTATTAATAGCATTAGCTTCTCCTTGGAGACTTGATTTGGGAAATGAGGAAGGGGGAGGGGCTCTCTGGCTCCAGCAACACATCATAGAATCAAGCTCTACACTCTGACCTCTGCAGGAGACAGAAAAACTACTGCCAGCCCTAGTTAACATTGCAACCAGCTCCCCACGTCTCCCACTGCTGAGCTCCCGTGTTCAGTGCTCGGCTTGATTGTTTCAGTCCACAGCAGTTACCAATTTCTAACATACAATATAGTTTATCTATTCATTATATGTGCTGGGTTTTGTCTGCCTCCTTCCACTGGACCCCCATCGCCATGGGGGCAGGGTTTTTGTCTGCTTCGTTCACTCATATCATCCCAGACCTCAGAAGAGTATGTGGTACACAGTAGGTGCTCAATAAGTGTCTGTTGAATGATTTAATGAAAAGCAGCAGCTGCAGAAACCTTAGATTCAAGCACCTAATGAGACTTGTACATCCCAAATTGGTGCATAAAAATAAAAAAAAATTCTCAAACAAAGGGTTTTATTATAGCTCTATAGCCCATCATTTTCCTTTTTTTTTTTTCTGGCATTCAGAGAGAGTGGGGGAAGAGGCCAGATAGTGGCTATAATTGGGTAAATATTTTTAGGTCTTTGTTTTATTTTGCATTCTCCAAAAAAGCAGACCTTGAAAGCATGACTTGGGTGCACGATTTGGGTGATTCCAGAAAGACCAGCAAGAGACAGGGGATGGGAGACAAGAGAGGGAAGGAAGCCAATACAAGCCACTGTGGGCAACTAGGCTCCATCCTGCTGGAAGGAGAGTGCAGAATACACCTCACCAGGGGGTTGGGGATCTGGGGTATTTTCCTACCAAATCTCCTCCTCCTTAGTTGAGGGTTACTGGAGAGGGATGGGTGGGGGTGGGTGCTGAGCATGCTCCTGCAGCTCAGAGAAAGCCCTCAGACAGAGAGACTTCAGTGCTCCAGGAAGAAGCTATAGGTGTGTTGCAGATTGTCCCCTTAGCTACAGGGGACTGCTGGCTGGACCAAGGGGACAGGGGCGAGGCACCAAGAGTGTCTGCTGCTGTTCTCCACTGTTTCCCTCTAGACCCACTATACCTGCACGAAGAGGGGTAATTGGTTTTGCTCTTTGTTAGCTGTCACGTCAGCCTGTCCCTCATTAGCCTGGTTGCCTGATGTTTAGATTTTTCCTCTCTTCATCAATAAAAGCAATTGAAGTGCTTTCCTTTGGGGGAGACAGAGAGAGAGAGAGAGAGAGAGAGAGAGACAGAAGGAGGGAGGGAGCAAGGGAGGGAGGTAGGAAGGGAGGGAGCTAGAGAGTGGAAACCTATGGTGCTTGAAAAAGACAGGAGAAGCAAGCAAGGCTGCTTTCAAATCAAAATAGCATCAAGGGAAAAAATAGGAAAAAATGCCTACCGAAAATTCTGCATTTTCTCATTCATTGTTAACACTCTAAAATAAAGCACTCTATAAATATGAAGCACTGGGATGTTTGGAGAACATCAACCTACTCAAGTTTAAAACATGACACACATTCCTAAGGAGCTAACTGTAAATTGTGTCATGTACTGAGAATTTTTTTTCCACTTTTTACTTGCTTTTAAAATGCAAGACTTCCCGGCCAAAACAATCTGATCAGGGGAGATGTTTCTTGCCTAGAAATGGCAATAAATGTTTAAAAGGAATTTGAATTTCACCAGGCTTACAAATCTGAATTTGATTTCCTGCAACTGAACTTTTGGCTGAGATCATTTACTGAGTGAGTTATTTGATTTTTCCACTAGAACACACGTTCTTCTCCACTGGCGCATGCACACATGCACACACACACACACACACACACACACACACACACAAACACACATAAACACTCATTCACACAGAGTGGGGGTATTATCTCTGGGCTCCAGAAACCTCTTGAAACACCCTCTCCAATATCACAGGAAATGAAAGCAGTGCAATGAGATAATAGCTAACACTTATTGAGCACTTACTATATGCCAGGCACAGTTGTAAGCAGCTTTTTTCTTTCTTGGTGAGGATACAATCTGCTCATGAGATACGTTGGACAGACACATCTAAGAACTCGCTATATTACCAGTTTGGATTATTTCATAACATCAATTGATTTTCTACTGTATGTGAGAAAACAGTCCAGCTGCTAATGGCTGTTATATTATATATGAAACTATACTGTTTATGCTCTGAGTATTTTGATATTTAGGAACTCAATTCACACACCCTATGCAGCCAGTTGCCCTTTCAGTCTCATTTTACACAGGACAAAACGAAAACGCAGAGAAGTTAAATGACGCGCTCCAGATCACTTGACCTATAGGCAGCAGAGACAGAATGAACCCAGGCAGTTGGGCCCAGAATCTATTTTCTTAACTACCCCAACACTGAGATGCAGAAGGCCTGGATCTACCTCCACCTTTATGAGGGATGTACCTTTTGGAGACTCGGTATCTTCAACTACAACCCCAGAGTTGTTGAGAGCACTCACTTGTCTGATCATTTCCAACAGCTGGAAAATGCTAAAAGTCTTTAACATGAGATATTGAATGCTGACATAATTAAATAATATCATTAACCACAGGGCTGTTCAAAAAAGTTGCTCAAGCCTCTACTTCATACTACCTTCAACAGCATTTTTGCTTACTGCATATTAACAAACATATATCATGTCTAGGACAAGAATGGTTATATCTTTCATGACTAGCACAATGGTACCTAACTAGTACTCATGCAAAAAGTCGAATGAATGAATGAATGAATGAATGGATGAATAGCTGAAAGTTATATCAGGTCATATATGGTCTATTAAATTTCAGCCTGTCAGTTAATAAACCAAGAGCACTTTCCAAAGTCAAATGTGAATGATTTCTGAGGTGTTGGCAGTTTTTCTGGTCACCTTCTGTTAGTATAAAAAAATTGAGATTGGAATTATATTTAATCCACTTCAGATCAAATTGTGAAATGCAAGTGATTAAGGCCATATAGATGTTTGAATCTAAGCCTGCTGTAATTAATCAGATTCCATTTTCTGATTTAGGTACATAATATAAGAGGTATTTGACCTAATCAAAATAAAGATTCAACTTAAAATTTAAATAGTGAACTATCAGTAACCTAAAAATACGAAGCATGGAGGTTGCAGATGGCTGGCATCTCCAGAAGGCCGTCTTTATTTTCTGGTCTATCTGAACCTTTTCTCAAATTAAGTCCATGAGGATTTCAATGGATCATCATAATTCCCTAGGCTTCTAGTTATTTTTCATGAGTTCTGATGATGGCTCATAAAAACTTAGAAAGCTATTCATTAAGACACTGCAGAAGTTGATGGACCCTGGAAGTTAAGGGTATAGTGTCAAGGAAAGAAACATTGGCTACACTTAACAGCTGTGAAGGATATTTATGTTGGTTCCATTTGCTCTTCCCACTGGCAGGAGGATTAGGAGAAAGAGGAAAACCAGAGAAGGATGCTGGGTCCAAAAATGTAATCCTGGGCAACTGAGGTCCACCAGATAACCTTTAGGACGTTTTCTTTTTTTCCTTGTTTGTTCTCTTGTCTGTGAACTGGGAGGAGAATGAATATACTATTTGTTTTCTTTGAAGATTTGCTTCTGATGAGAGATTTGGGGAATGCATCAAGGCTGGATAAGTGCCCATCCCTCAACCTTAAGATGCTGTAAATTGAACAGACCTGGATAAGGTCCATCAAGTTGCCTCTCCCCATCACTACTCCTTGTGAAAGGGAAAACAATCATGTGTTTATCCTCACTGCTGACAGTGTGCAGATGTGTTTTCTTAATGGCACTTGCGACGCGTTTATTTATTCTCTTTGGTGCTTGGAGCCTGTGCCTTTCACATCTTTTCCAGCTGTACAGGGCAAGGTTGTTGGTAACCTCCTGTTTTTCAAACTAATTATCTTTCTCTGGATTGTTTGTTTTGTTTTTTAAGTAATTTAAACCACACAAGTAGCCCTTGGGAGAAGGGTTATTTAATCAAGGGAAAGTTGTTTAGAACACCACCCAAGAGATCTTCCCATAGTTCACCCTTTGACCGGGACAAAGGAGGGGTGTTGAGAAAAATGAGATTTGCCTTACACCAGTCTTTCTGAGAAAATTCAAAGAATGTCAGGAAGGTGGAAAGAGACCAAATCTATCCATCTCTTTGCCTTTACCAGAGAATGTCTCTAGTAACATAAAGAAGAAATTAACTTCTGAAGATGAGAAGCTGAATTCTTGTTCACATTCTGTAGTATTAAATTATCTGAGAGCGAACATAGACACAATAGACTATGCTGTGAGTCTTAGATCCAACTATTTCAGGTGGTTGAGGACAGTGAGAGAATAACCTATTCGGTATTCTATAAATGCTATGCAGGGAATAGCATTTTCTGGATACGCTAGACAATGAGCAGACTATTGAACTTCTAGTATCCTTCTACCTTTCATTCTGCATCCTGCCACAAGGCCAAGAGAACCAATTGCATCAGACATTATCTTTTCTTGCTGTGTAACAAATCTGTGGCCTCTTTGTGTTGAAATTTCAAGGAGAGCAACACTCTCTGGAATGAGACAGGCCCTCGCTCATGTCTGGAGCACATAATGGAAGGCAATGGTGTATAAAGAAGATTTGGACAGCCAGAGAAGTGAGGCGAGCTCACGTCTCCATTTGTAGCTCATCATGCTTCCAAATACACATCCTAGACATGCCAGACACATCAGCCATTCGCATGTCAACAAATATGGGTCACATACTTACCATGAGCCGGGCACTGTGCTGAGTGCTGGAGGTCCAACAGCAAACAATATAGACGTGGTTATTGCTCTCATGGAGCTTACAGTTTAATAGGGGAAGTAAAGAGAAAGCAAGGGCCTAATCAAAGAAATCAAAACTTCTCAATTGTGAGAAGATCAATGAAGGATATAAAGAGTATGTTGAGACTAGAAAAATGGGGGATACTGAAGTATGAGGATGTGACACTAAGCAGAATTTTGAATGATGAAGTGAGAGAGAGATGAGCAGAGGAAAGAAAATGTACGAATGATCTGAGATAAGAAAGAGCTTGCAAGTATTTTTTTAAAAACTGGTGTTGGGAGTCGGGCTCGGTGGCTCAGCCTGTAATACCGCGCCTTTGGGAGGCTGAGGTGAGTGGATTGCTTGAGCCCGCGGGTTCGAGACTCGCCTGGGCAGGCGAAACCTCACCTCTACGATAAAATAAAAAAAAATTAGCCGGCCGTGGTAGCGCACGCCTGTAATTCCGGCTACTCGGAAGGCTGAAGCGGAAGGATTGCCGGAGCCTAGCAGGTCGAGGCTGCGGTGGCCGGCAGCAGCCACTGCACTCCAGTCTGGGCGATCGAGTGAGACGCCAACTCAAAAAAAAAAAAAAGATAGAATGTCACAGTGGAATAGACCAAAATGTTAAAACTTTTCAAATAAAGGAGTTGAATAAACAAAGTCATTATTATTGCTTCGTTAACATTTGCTTTCTAGAATCATGGGTAAAAATCTCTAAACATCTTGCTGTTTTGTAATGCTCCATTCAAAATCCCACCTATTTCTATCAATTTAGATGGCATGTAATCACCTCTTAGAGTATTATTTGATGTTTCCCTAGTGGAAATAATTAAATTCCTAGCAACACTGGGAGCCACCTCTTTCTGTAACTCTAAG
>CAUYQG010195263.1:0-13987 GCA_963574415.1 Tarsius wallacei
GAGTAAAGAAAAAGGACTGTTCACTATCTCTGCCTAGTAATTAGCTTAGACTGCGACAAAGATTTTAAGTTTAAAAATAGCAAATTTCCTATCATCCATAAAGAAATAGGCAGAGAGCCGGGCTCGGTGGCTCAGCCTGTAATCCCGCGCCTTGGGAGGCTGAGGTGAATGGATTGCCTGAGCCCGCGGGTTCGAGACCCGCCTGGGCAACTTGGCAAGACCTCATCTCTACAATAAATCAAAAAATTAGCCGGGTGTGGTAGCGCGCACCTGTCATTCCAGCTACTTGGAAGGCTGAGGCGGAAGGATCGCCGGAGCCCAGCAGGTCGAGGCTGCGGTGGCCGGTAGCGGCCACGGCCTCCAGTCTGGGCGACAGAGTGAGACTCTAACTCAAAAAAAAAAAAAAAAGAAATAGGCAGAGAAATGAATAACACTTCAAGCTTAAAAATATTTAAAAATAAATGAGAAAAATGCTAACAGCTGTTTACTTCTTAAAGTAGCTAACTGATTGACTCTGTTTCACTCACCCGTTTTTAACCTTCTACAATTTTCTAGAGAGATTTTTTAACACTTGTCTACGTCCCCTTGATGTAGCCACACAAGATAGATTTCCAGTCTGCGTACCTGGCCACAGTCAGCCTTTCTGCCTTCTCAACCATATGCTCACCAGTGCTTGGAAGATACTATTATAATAACATCATCACATTGTGTTTCAGTTACTTGTTTGCCGTTTGCTGGTTGGGAGGCAAAGTGATCGAGTAGAAAGGCCAGCGTGGACTTTATCATCAAACAGACGTGACTTTCTACTTGCTGACTTGACTATGCTCCTTTGGCAAGTAACTTTGACTCGCTAAGACATTCTTTCCCCACCCTTAAGATGAAGAATGCTGTATGCCTCTTCTAGGCATTTCTGAGGTTGGGTGAGGATGGGAGCCTAGCACGTAGCAGGAACCCAGTGCATGGTAGCCTTACTATCACATCCTCCCTGCTGGATGGTAAGGTCGTTTGCTGAATGCCCTGGCAAGAGTCATTTCAGCAAACAGAAGGTCACCTGGCAGGCCTCAGGAGAGCTCTAAAAGGCAGCAGTGTGCAAGTCAGCCCACGTCAGTGGAATGACTGTCACTAGCCTATCATCTTACCCGGCAGCCAGGCAGGAATCTATAGGAATGGAACCATCCCTGGGCATGGCAAGTGACACTGTAAAGTTCTCCTTGCGGGACATTTGAATTTCTGAGATTCCAGACACATAACAATCGTTGCTTCTTTTCTTTTTGCACGTTGCATAGTTTAATGAATGTGTTTTACATTAATAAGCCTTCCTTTAGGTACGTGATGGCCAGAGTGCCTGTTTGAGAGTGTTTCCTGCAAACACCCACGTGGGATGGTTCCTCTCAGTGCCAGATGGGGAGATGCATTCAGAACTGGCCAGTCCCGTGTCACGTCCCCTCCTCCTGGGAGTCCACCTGCATCACCAGGCTGCTCAACGTCTCCCAGGAGCAGTTGTGACGTTAGAAGCACAAAGGCTGCGGCAAAGTCTCCTAAGACCATCCCTAGCTTCCCCGAAGTCGAATTTCTAAGCACAGGGCACTTGGCCCCGGCTTCTGGGGTGACAAAGCCCTTCTGTTGCTCCTGTCCTCTCATCACTTGTCTCCCCTGATCTCTTGACATGTGTGCACGGGAGCATCACATTGCAGCGTGGAAAGATGATTTCTTCTGTGCATTCAGAAAAACCACAGAGCAGTGTGTTGCGCCTGGCATGCATTTGTGTTAAATGAGCACCCCTGTCCAGTCGTTATCTGAAGTTAGGCCAAGCCAGTGATGTTTCTCAGGCCAGAGGCCTGGGCACACGTATCCCTGGAAGCCTGTTACCATTACTCATGCCTGGTCC
Source organism: Tarsius wallacei (assembly GCA_963574415.1). Lineage (NCBI taxonomy): Eukaryota > Metazoa > Chordata > Mammalia > Primates > Tarsiidae > Tarsius > Tarsius wallacei. The sequence continues at coordinate 1,889 of CAUYQG010195263.1, forward strand.
TTACCTGGGAGGCACTGATTCAGCCCTTCTGGGGTGAATCCTGGATGCTGTTAGGCTGCTCCCTGACTCTGCCCTCGGGAAACACCAGTGTAATCTCTACTCCCTTCTAATGAGCCACTCACTCATTGGCCACTGCTGTCAGCTGCCCCATCTTACAAGGGACTGCACTATGCCTCGGGTCTCAGAATCACAGTGATGGCAACTAACAGCTGTGCTTAACATTTTTCCAGGCACTGTTCTAGGCTCTTAACTCATTTAACCCTCACAACAACACTGCAAGATACTAGTGGTGTCTCCCTTTTACCAAGGAAGAAATTAATAAGTGGAAAACCCAGATTCAAACCCAGCCTATCTATCTATATCTAGCTAGCTATCCTTTTTTTTTTTTCAGTAGGAGTCTTACTCTGTCAGCCAGACTGGAGTGCAGTGACATACTCATGGTTGGTCACCGCTCACATGATCCTTCCGCTTCAGCCTTCCAAGTAGCTGGAAACACAGGCAAACACCACCACGCCCGGCTAGTTTTTGAGATTGAGTGTAGAGACGCGGTCTCGCCAAGTTGCCCAGGCTGGTCTGTAACCCCTGGGCTCAGGCAAACCTCTCGTCTCGGCCTCCCAAAGTGCTGGGATGACAGGCGTGAGCCACCGTGCCAGTCCCAGCCATAATCTTAACCAAGATCCGATATGTCCTTGTGGAGTGAGTTTCGGAAGATCTCGAGAGTCACGTTCCTTTACGGCCAAACCAACCCAAATCACCATGCTGACCACTGCCACCCTGGTCCTCTGACTTCCACGCTGACCCGAGCTCTCCCAGCTCTTTGGTCTGCTCAGCCATACTTTTTACGAAAACAGCACTGCAGCTCTGTTTTTCTACGGATCCCCTAAGACTTAGCGAAGGCTCTCCTTCCAGAAGACTCCCCAGCACCCTCACCCTTGCCGAGCTGGGTTAGGTGCCTTTATCTGCACTCCCGTCCCACTCTGTGCATTTCTTGAGCACCAGACTCACCATGTGGCACTCTGGGAGTCTGTGTCTGCTTCCGCCTCCCTCAGCTAAGGGTTTGCTAAGGTCAGGAACACATTTGAGACGTCTGTGATTCCCTGTTGCCTTGTGCAAGACCTTGCGGAAGGGCCATGGGAACTCTTTGTTGAATAAACAATGTTGGCCTCAATGATACCTCCACCCCTTGACCTACAGGAAAGGCTTATTAATTCACCTCTGGGGTCTGAGGCACAAAGGAACCTTTCCCAACCGGCGCCTGTTAAGACTTCATCTCTAGCCACTACAGACTCACATTCTTTGTGTTGTTTCCTATTCTTCCAACCCTCTGCCCCAATATACTTACATTCTTTTTCTACAGCAGAGAAGTTGGGGACACAGCAGTCTTGCTTAATATGGAAAAAAAAATATGTTCCTATTCAAACTCCAACGTTTCCAAGGGGAAAGTCCTCTTGGTTACCTTTTTTCCCCACCTTACCTGGACTTATGAGTGGGAGACCTATTGTAACAGGTGAAACGAAGTCCCTGGTGTTCTAGATAGAGACAGACATGGGATCTATCGAAACTTTCATAGTTGTCTTCAAGGTTGCAGATATAAACTCTCTTGAATTTGTCTTTTGAAATGTAAGAGCTTCAGGATTAGTTGCACTCTGTGAAGTGCCAGGAGATACAGTAAAAAGAGGTGAGTGGGACCCGCCAATGCAGCCACACACGCTGTCAAGGGGACAAAGGAGTCAAGTAAGAAGAAACAGACTGGGGTTGCCCCTGACAATTTTCCCAAAAGACTTTGCATTTGGTTTTACAGGGAACAGATATTCTCTTACAATTCCTGGGAACAACTTTATACGTCATTTATCTTAATCCCCTAGAACACTCATGATGTACTCCAAGATGACTAAATGTAACCAAATCTCTCCGTCACTCTCACAGCCCAATCACACTAACGTAACTCAGTGTCTATTTGTTTTGCCAGGCATTTTGGCACAGTTGAAATGCGCCACTAAACTGGATTTTTTTAAATGTGGTACATGTACACAGTGGAATATTATGCAGCCGTAAAGAAAGACAAACATATGGACTTCGCAGCAACCTGGACGGATTTGGAGTCGATCATAGTCAGTGATCTATCACAGAAACAAAGAACAGCGTACCACATGTTCTCACTCGTGAACGGACCTTGAACAACTATCATAATACTATAAGAAAGGGATTGGCAGGAGTGGGAAACCGCCAGAGGAGAGGGTGGGATTGGCAGTTGAGGGAAACTGCCAAGGGAGGGAGGGGCACACCTCATCGACAAGGGTACCTGCATCATGAACATTTGTAGACCTAACCTGAATTGTGCCCCCCATCTTTAAAATAAATTTAAAAAATAAACAAAAAATAAAAAAAGAAATACACCACTAAAATGGCTTAGATAGCAAATATGAAATAAAGTCTTCAAAATATCCTTAGTATAAAATATTGCATTCATCATTCATACAATATAAGCCTACATGAAGAAATTGGTTAAAAGTGTTTAAGAATAACAATGGTTTCTATAAAACCCTTTACATACTGGAGCTTGACTTTCACCTTTGATCCTGACTGCATGACAAATTGTATAAACCATAATAAGTAAACCACACACTGCAAGATTAAAGCCCCAAGTGCGAAAGTATTAATCATACCAAACACATATTTGCTTTTCTGTTGGCATCCAAATGGAATTGCTTCTCTATAAGTTAAACATACCCTACGGTATAATGCTGATCCCAATCTGTGCACTTGGCAACAGAAAAGGGAAACTTACCGTCTTTCGTCCATTGTATGGGCATGTTTTTCTCCAACTGAAATGATCAACTTGGATGAAGTTGTGTTCTGTCCTCCTCTCTAAATGTTGCCAAGTCCAGCATTTCATGTTTGAGTGAGTAAAAGAGAATGATCTGTTTGTTCAGTAGCTTTCAGGTCAGCGGGGGAAAAAAGTGTAGTCACGGATCCATTTGAAAATTCTTTAAAAAGCTCAGACTTCACCCCAAATAATGCACACCCACTCCTATTCACCAAATTTTGGATTTACTTCAGGGGGTTCTTGGTTCCCCCAAAGCCAATCACTTGCAATAGCATACATATGTTGAGCTACCATTTAATTCCCATTATTAATGGAATAATGTGTTTTCTTTATTAAATTAGCATCACATAATCTAAGACTAAAAAGATGATAATGTCTTGAAGTAGGAATGAATAATAACACATATAGAAAGGAACTTTGTCGGTCCTTCCCTCCATCCAACTTGTCCATAGCACCTCCTGTCAGACGTCTCACTTTGTGCACCACAGGATATCGTGAGTTCTGTGTCTTCTGAGGCCCATTTCTTAACTTCGTAACTGGAGACATGGGCTCACATCTGTCTTGATCATAATAGGTACTTGAATTGGCTATTTATTGTTTTTTTTCTCTGCCTGTCCCCTTTTAGACAAGCTTCCTTTGTTTGAAGAGTTTCCACACTTGAGTCCCACTTTCTTGGGGGAAGTAAAAGCCAGAAACTCACGGTCCCAGCCCCCCTTGCAGCTGGACCCTGGCACGTGGCCTAGTTCTTCCAACGAGATTTAATTCACCTAAGTATTTAATTCCAAGAGAATGAGGTAAAAACACTGTGACTTTGGGCATCAATCCTGGCAAGGTTGGTCGGAGACACTAGCTATGAAAACTCTCAAGATTTCAGAAGTGGCATTGACTGAAGGTCCGAGTGCTCGGCATCCACAGGGCAAGGCTGCAGGTCCCCTGCCCAGCGCTGACAGCATGGTGTTCCCCTGGAATAATCTGACGATATAATCTGGGCGTTGCTCCTGCTGTCTGGACGCGAAGATTCCGCGGCCCTTCTGGAGATTCTGTGAGTTACTTTAATATCCCTTCAAATATTCTCTTCTCCTTCACTAGCTCACTCCATATTTGTTGAGGGGTTACCATGTGCTGGGCACTGTTGTGGGTGCCGGCAATCCAGGAGTAACAAAGCAAAAATGTCTGTCCTTGTGGTACTTACATTCTAGTGAAGAAGGGCAGGTAATAAACAAGTAAGTAAATCAAATACAGTCTATCACAGAAGTAGGGAAAGGAAATGGGGGTGCTAAGGGCAGCCACAGAGTCGCAGTTTAAAATAGGTTGGTCAGAGAAGACCTCACTCAAATGAAAAGGCGATGTTCGAACAGTCAAGAACAATGGAGCATGCCTGGTGCATATGGTGAGGCAGCTCCCACACATGGAACACAAAGCCAAGGTCGTGAGGTGGAAGCAGGCCCTAGAAGTGTTTATCCACAGTGCTTGCCACAGTAATTTCCCTGAAGTCATTCCCTCATCCCAAGAGAAACAGCACATGGAGAGCCATCACCCTCATCCTAATCTGAGAGTTGGAGTTCAATTTATCCAGAAGAAATTTGAAAAGCTTCCTAGAAATATCAAGTTGAACTTACGCAATATTAGTGACCTACAGCCAGACATATCCATCTCTCCAAACACACCAGCATACGCTTATTTATTAACAAAAAGTATACTTAAAGAAAAAAGTGGGTAGCACTTCATTAATCTTAAAACTTTAAGAGGGTTTAGTCTGGCATTCTTACCTTATAAATATTATTTGTATGCAACCATGAAAATTGTCACTGGAGGAAGATTTCTTTATCAAAAATTCAAAACTAGGCTGGGCTTGGTGGCTCAAGCCATAACCCCAGCACTTTGGGAGGCCAAGGTGAGTGGATTTCCTGAGCCCGCGGGTTCAAGACCAGCCCAAACAACTTGGCAAGACCTTGTCTCTACAATAGATAAAAAATTAACCAGGTGTGGTTGCGTGCGCCTGTAGTTCTGGCTACTTGGAAGGCTGAGGCGGAAGGATCCCCGAAGCCCAGCAGGTCTGCTCTCCAGCCTGGGCAACAGAATGAAACTCCAACTCAAAAAAAAAAAAAAAAGTTCAGAGCTTTAAAAAAAAGAAAAAAATCGAAGACTATTAATCTTGGTGTAGAGTTTTTATTTTTAAATCTAACCATGACAACACCTAGAGTCCATAAAAGAAAAGACTGACAAATTTGAATACACAAAAATAAAAATTTGTGTGACAAAAACACCATAAACAAAGTCAAAAGAAACTGATACATTAGAAGAAAATATTTACAATATATACCATGGTGGATGGAGGGAGCTAATATCCTTTATATCTAAAGAACTCTGAAAAGTTGAAGGGCAAAACAAAAAACCTGAAAGAAAAAAGAGAAAATACATGAATAGACAGTTCCCAAAAAAGATACAAAACTGGCCCCAAAACACATGAGAAAAATACTCAAACTCACTCTTAATTAGAGCAATTCACATTAAAACAATAGTAAGATATCATTTCTCACCTGTCAGATTAAAATTAAAGGCAAAATTTTAAAAGCTTGGCAGCTCATTGTGTTGGCAAGGTGTTAGGGAAATGGGCACTCTCATACCCTGCTGATTTAAGTGCAAATTGGTACAATCATTCTGGAGGAAAATTTGGCAAAATTAAATTGCACTTACCTTTTGACCCCAGCAATCTCATTCCAGATATTTACCCTGAAGTGACACCTCCGAAAGTACATATGCACACGTTAACCATGGAAGTATTTTTTTGTAATCATGAGATACTAAAAACAACCTAAATGATCACGTGCAGGAGAGTCACTGGATAAATTATATACATCCACGAATTGAAGTACTAATCTGCTGTAGAAAGAATGAGCTGGATCTCTATGAACTGACTCAGAGTTATTTTCAGCAAACGCTGTTAAGCGAAAAAAGTGTGTGTGAGAGAACATCTATAGTGTGTTACCTTCTGTGTAAGAAATAGCATATAAAAAATACACATGGATCTACTCTTTGTGAAAAAAAAAACTAAATCGAAACAAAAGGAATTGATTATCCACAGAGGATGCGTTGCAAAGGAGTGAAAAGGAGAGAGGCAGAATGAGTGTACGGTAGTAGGAGGAGGTGGGTGTTTTTGTTTGTTTGTTTGTTTGAGTTGGAGTCTCACTCTGTCATTCAGGTTGGAGTGCAGTGGCATGCTCATGGCTGGCCACCACAGCCTCTATCTGCAGGCTCAAGTGACCTTTCTGCCTCAGCCTTCCAAGTAGCTGAAACTACAGGTATGTGCCACCACACCCGGCTAATTTTTCTGATTTATTGTAGAGACAAGGTCTTGCCAAGTTGTCCAGTCTGGTCTTGAACCCCTGGGCTCTGGCCATCCTCTCTCCTACACTTCTCAAAGTGCTGGGATTACAGGCGTGAGTCACTGTGGCCAGTGGTGCTTTGTCTCTTAAAATCATAGTGATGCCTCACATACTCCAAAAGCAAAAATTAGAAAAATTAATTAATATCAACCGGGATATGGAGGGAAACCAAAGTAGAATACAAACAGTAACAGATGAAACAAATTGTATTACAAATAAATAGTGTAACTTCACTGGAGGGGATGTGGAAGAAATGAACTAACCTCAGTAACTTTAGAAAACAATTTTTTTCTGGCTGAGGACAGGGAACTTTATTGATGGTACATAATGAGGTGGAGCTCCCTGCCCTCTCCACCCTGATTCTTTTTTTTTTTTTTTCTTTGAGCCAGAGTCTCACTCTGTCACCCAGGCTAGAGTGCAGTGGCATGCTCGTGGCCACTGCAGCCTCAACCTGCTAGGCGGGTCATTCTTCTGCCTCGGCCTTCCAAGTAGCTGAAACCACAGGCATGAGCCACCAAGCCCAACTATTTTTTTTTTAATTGTAGAGATGAGATCTCACCATGTTGCTCAGGCCAGTCTCGAACCCTTGAGTTAGGCGATCTTCTCATCTCTTGCTCCCAAAGCGTTGGGATTACAGGCGTGAGTCACTTGAGCCCAGCATCCCCCCGATTCTTCAGGAGTCTGGCATAAACACCGTGAGGAGGGGAGAGTCTTAGTGTGGTCAGGGACTGAGTGTGGCACGGACTCCCCAGCCTCTCATACTCTGGCTGGGGCTGGTGATCGAGGGGCTCCTCTGCCTTGGAGGCCATGGACCATGAGGTCAGCCACCCTGTTGCTGTAGCCAAATTCATTGTCATACCAAGAGATGAGCTTGACAACATGGTCGTTGAGGGCAATGCCAGACCCAGCATCCAAGGCGGAAGAGTGGGTGTCACTATTATAGTTGGAGGACACAGCCTCGTGCTCGGTGTAGCCCAGGATGACCTTCAGGGGATCCTTGGATGCCTGCTTCACCACCTTGTTGACGTCATCATATTTGGCGGGTTTCTCCAGACAGCAGGTCAGGTCCATGATAGACACATTGGCAGTGGGAACACGGAAGGCTGTGCTCGTGAGCTTCCTTTCATCTGGGGGATGACCTTGCCCCTGGTCTTGGCAGTGCTAGTGGAAGCAGGGACGATGCTCTGGGGGGCCCTGCAGCCGTTGCACCACAGCTTCCCAGAGGGGCCATCCATGGTCTCCTGGGTGGCAGTAATGGCAGGGATGGTGGTCATGACTCCCTCCACGTTGCCTAAGTTGTCACAGATGACCTTGGCCAGGGGGGCTAAGCAGCCGGGGGTGCAGGAGGCATTGCTGACAATCGTGAGGTTGTTCTGGCACTTCTTGTGGTTCATGCCCATTACAAACATGGGGCATCAGTGGCGGGGATGGAGATGATGACCCTTTTGGCTCCCCCCTGTAAGTGAGTCCCAGCTTTCTCCAAGGTAGTGAAGACACCGGTGGACTCTCCCCATTTGATTTTGGTAGCATCTCGCTGGCGTCGCCCCATTTGATTTTGGTAGCATCTCGCTCTTGGAAGATAGTGATGGGATTTCCACTGATGATAAGTTTCTTGGCCTTGACAGTACCATGGAACTTGCCATGGGTAGAGTCGTACTGGAATATGCAGACCATATATTTGAAGTCAACGAAGGGGTCATCGATGGCAATAATATCCACTTTGCCAGAGTTAAAAGCAGCCCTGGTGACCAGGCGCCCAATATGGCCAAATCTGTTCACTCCAGCCTTCACCTTGACCATGGTGTCTCGGGATGCAGCGGGCGCTGCACGAGAGATGCATCTGTCTGTCAAACGGGAGGAGCAGATGGCCTAGAAAACTTTGGATACTATGAAGCTAAAAACAAAAATAACTATACAAATGTCACACGCATATTAACAAATCTGTTTTTCACCTGAGTGTGGGTTAGCCATTTCCTAACTTTGTCACGTGTATGCTAGAATTGGACAAATAAGGAATATATGTAGAACAGAGCACGTTTCCCATGGTTAGAGAAAGAAGTTGCAGCTAAGGAAAAGAGGCAGGTAGATCGGAATTGAAAGAAGCAGCATGAAGTCATGAAGAGACACCGATAAACTGATAACACATAGAGATATCTGTGTGTCAGTATACATTTATGTATCTATTTCCCAGCTCTGTCCACTGACAGAGGCTGAGCTCTTTTGACACCCTAGAGGCAATCAGCACACCTAGGGCTCAGCACTTAGATTCTACCACCCTCTGATATGAGGAACTTCTTGGAGGAGTGTTAGATTCCAGGGCTGGAGCAGGGAAAATGCCAGATGAGCCAGGAACATCCTGTGATGCCAGCATATAAAGAAGTGCTCACAAAAGGATGAAGAAATGCCCCCTCCCCTACCTTGGGGAGGTGAATCGCCTCTCTTACTCGTTTCCTTTTGAAATAAACTATATTTTCCAATCTTAAAAAAAAAAAGGATGGGCCGGGCTCGGTGGTTCAGCCTGTAATCCTGCGCCTTGGGAGGCCGAGGTGAGTGGATTACCTGAGCCCGCAGGTTTGAGACCCGCCTGGGCAACTTGGCGAGACCTCATCTCTACAATAAATCAAAAAATTAGCCGGGCGTGGTAGCGCGCGCCTGTAGTTCCAGCTCCTTGGAAGGCTAAGGCGGGAGGATCGCCGGAGCCCAGCAGGTCGAGGCTGCGGTGGCCGGGAGCAGCCGCTGCACTCCAGTCTGGGCGACAGAGTGAGACTCCAACTCAAAAAAAAAAAAAGGATGGAGGAATGACGAAAGAACACAGAAGCCAGACCGAAGGAACTCCCAGTAACCAAAGTTAGAACAACTTGAGCAACAAAAGACATAACTTTCTTGAATGACAACCCTTAGAATAAGATAAATATTCATGAGGATATACTCATAGATAAAGAAGACGGAAGGGACAACTCTTCCTCACCAAAGAATTCCAGTGATGAAGGAAGAAGAAAACCTTAATTTGAACCCACAGTGATAATTGCTGCAGGCAGTATCCATCAGTGGGCGCTAAAGTTAGTGAGTGAAAGTTCAAACCCCAACAGGGTATTTGCCAATTATCAAGTATCTCCCCCAAGATAGTTTTCAATTGCAAAGAAAATATAATGACTTAATAGTGGACAAACCTGGTTGACGATACCTGAACTAAGCAATCAAAGTTAACATCGCCTGAGCCCGCGGGTTCGAGACCCGCCTGGGCAGGCGAAACCTCATCTCTACAATAAATCAAAAAAATCAGCCGGGCATGGTAGCGCGCGCCTGTAGTTCCAGCTACTCGGGAGGCGGAGGCGGAAGGATCGCCGGAGCCCAGCAGATCGAGGCTGCGGTGGCCGGGAGCAGCCACTCACTCCAGTCTGGGCAACGGAGTGAGACGCCAACTCAAAAAAAAAAAAAGTTAACATCACCAGCAAGAGAACATATGAATAGCACCTAGCCTTGATCTGATATTTTGAGAAAGACACACTATCACTACTGTGGTATTCTTGCCAAGACACAATGTGAATCTAATCATTGAGAAACCATCAGACAAATCCAAATTGAGAGGCGTTCTACAAAATAACTGACCAGTATTCATCAAAAGCTTCAAGGTCTGAAAAGTGAAGCATGACTGAGGAACCATCACAGACTGCAGGAGATAAGGAGACAGAACAACTAAATAAAATGTAGAATCCTGGATTGGATCACAGAACAGAATAAGGACACAGTGGTGGCAGTGGGGACTGGTGAGACCGGTATATTTTAGTTGCTACCATTCTGTGCCAATGCTCATTTCCAGGTGTGATCATTGGACTGTGGTTATGTGAATTGTTAACATTAGAGGGGGCTGCGTGAAGCCTCACTATTCTGCAGCTTTTCTGTAAGTGCCAAAAGCCTTCTGTCCTCGAAGCTTCCATTTGTCTCATCCTCACATCCTTGTTTAGGCCGGGCAAAGCAGGACCCCTCCCTCTGGCAGCCCTGCTCACCCTGTCTCCAGTCCGATATTTGCCCCCAGAATCAACACTCAAGCCGCAAACATTTATTTTTGCTCTGTGCCACACCCTGTATGTGAGACTGACACCCACTCTGTTTTCTCACAGCTTAGTTCTCTTACTGACTCAATCTCCATCGGGTACTGGTTGAGTAAATCACCACTCAAATTTGAAATGTTGCCCTCAGTCCTGTTTCTCCAGGATGGATCTAGGAGATCGATTCTTGTAGCTTTCATACTGGTAAGAAAGAAATCCAGCGATGAACTAATCCATGCTATTATTGAAACTATTAACGTAAAGTTTATGTTGGTTGAGCTGAACATTAAATGAGTGTTCCAACTATCAAATGACCCCCATGCCCTGTCTTCCAAGAAAATGTATAAGTGGTCACATAATTTGCTTGTGGCAATAGCAGAGACCGTGTTTTATATGTCAACTACTTACGCAGGGCTTCTTTGCAAGAGCTTGATGGAGTCATCTTTTAATGACTTAGAAATCATCACATCATTATGTCTTAAAGAAAGAGAAAAAAAACCTGCAGCGAACAATACAGTATCTTTACTAAAAACCCACTGACTTAGGCAATGGTCAGTTTTTTTTTTTTCAGCAGAACAGGAGAAGATCATAAACTAAAACTGCATCAGGAACTTGGTGATATAAGTCCAAATCAGAGCATTCCTGCTAACTACAGTTGACCTTCTCACAACACAGGGGTTAAGGAGTACCTACCACCAGGGAGCCAAAAATCTGTGTATAACTTTTGACTAAAACTTAACTACTAATACTCTAATGTTGACCAGAGGTCTTGCTGATGACATAAACAGTCAAACATATTTTGTATGTTATATGTATCATGAACTGTATTCTTTTTTTTTTTTTTTTTTTTTTGAGTTGGAGTCTCACTTCATCGCCCAGGCTGGAATGCAGTCAGTGCACACTCATGGCCACCTCAGCGTCGACCCGCTGGGCTCTGGCGATCCTTCCGCCTCAGCCTTCCAAGTAGCCAGAACTACAGGTGCACACTACCATGACTGGCTAATTTTTTGATTTATTGTAGAGATGAGGTCTCGCCAAGTTGCCCAGGCTGTTCTCGAACCCGTGGGTGTGGGGGACCAGCCCCCATGGAGAGATTTAGAGTGTCCCTGGAAAGGTGTGGTGGCGTCGGCGATTATTCCTGGGGAACAAAGGGATTAGACTCCTGTCTAGTGCAGGAGCCGATTCTGCAGGAGAGATAGATATATGGAGAGAGAGAAAGAGAGAGAAAGAAAGAGAATGGACCACCGTTCAAACAGATTGAGCAGTAGCCGTTTAATGGAGGTCTCCATGTTCCTTTTATCCCAAATTTTGCGTGAACACAAGCCAGGTGGATGAGGGGCGTCCCCCACCCTCCAGTATGAGGAAGGACAATCCCAATTAAATCACAAGATATTTACATGAACACAAGACGAGGTGGGTGGGGGCGTCCCCCACCCACCAGGCGCTTCCTCAAGCATAAGGAAGGGCAATTTCAAAATTATTTTACAGTTCCTCATGCTTGGTTAATATTCCTCAAAAGCAATACAACATTTCTAATGATCAATAACTTTTAAAACTTATGCATACACAACACTTAACGACTAAAGTCAATCCTAACTCCTTTGTATTTAAGCTGATTCTATCTAAGCTATAAAAACTCTTAATTATAGCTCAAACCAGTTCCTAAGGAATGTGGCCTAGTCCAAATACAGGCTGGGCTCTTCTTGGAACAACTGATTACAATCTATTAACAAAATGGCTACTCTAAAATCCTATATCTATTTTAACTCCTATAAAGGTTTCTAATTCCTAATTCTCAATATATAAAGCTGATCATCGGCATTAAAGCTTCTAAAAA
>CAUYQG010195270.1:0-16834 GCA_963574415.1 Tarsius wallacei
ATGATCAATAAAATATATTCTAAAATACAAATACACCTATTACTCAGTTAGACAACACACCACCCAGTTGTTTTACTCCTCACAGATTTAACATAGTTTACTTAAATTTTGACAGATTATTTCTATATTATAAAAGAAAATTTAAGTATTTTATCTATCAATATCCACTCTCAACCTTAATCTAAACACTGGAGTTTAGTCTAAATAGAATACTAGATATCGATTTAGAATTTATAGTTGAGTTCTTGTCCATTCATCACCATTAAAGTAAAATTTTCTTGTTGGCAACCATTAAATTGGCAGAATAAAATATCTTAGATTTTGAATCTTACGTACAATCCAATCAAACATTGTTGATGTGAAACCATATTGTTAGCAATTTAAAATCAATGTGAGATAATTTTCCAGAAAATCTATTATTTTTGGAGAGTATATGTTACAAAATAAGATTTAGTTAACATGGTGTGAAAATAAAATTTGTAAATGTCAGTGCTTACAAATGGTTTGAAGAAGTTCAATTTTCTTACCTCAAGTTTATTATTTCTTATTGTCATTAAAATCTACAAGAGATAGGTAAATCATCACTGAGATTGATGTGAAATATAGATAATCAAATTTACTCATTAGTCAGAATTATAAAATATATCAAAATAAACCTTAATTTTGATTCAATATGATAGATAACTTGTTAAATGCAATCAAGCTGCCAAATAAAATGCAAAGACTTCTATGCCATTCTGGTATGCTGTTCACAAGAAACTTGGATTTTTAAAAAATCTACTTTAATATAGTTTGACTTTACAGACATAGTATAGTAATTGCATCAGTGTGATTATCGTCAAAAATACATAAAAAGAGCAGAAAGAACATCAAATAACAATGAACTCATTTTTTCAAAGAATGAACTATTTTACCTTAATCGTTATAAAATATAAATGTAGATTGATTGCACATGCATACATCCCAATTTTAAAAATATAAATTTTTTAAAAGACAGAAAAATATAGCACTAGCCTTCAATAAGAATTTTCAGAGGCTTTGTAAGGAAATGATTTATAATATATGAACAAGCTGAGCAAATACTATTTATTGTTCATCACCTCAGTAAGTTCTCATGGATGCAATTTTATTTTCAGAGCCTAGTCACTATTAAAAAGAAGATAATACTATGTCATGAAATCATTTTCAGACAGTATCTCTCTTCATTCATTTATACTTGTGCTCACAGGTCATGATATGATGATCATGTTGCAAAGCAAATATATTGTTATAGATAATAAAGACAGAGGTACCATTGAAGTTCTTCTGCATGATTGAATGTGTTTTCCTTTTTCTCTGTTCCCAATTGATTCACATGATTGAAAATTATTATTCTATTCTCTCCATAATTGAGTGGGAAAATTTTATCAGTTATTTGTTTTAAATCAAGTTATAAATATAACAGACAAAATGTAAATTATCGTTAGAATAGATATGAATGTTTTCTCGTAGTTATGAATTATCACACTAATATATAAGAAGGTAACCACTAAAACAGAACTTGTTTATTAAAAAATGTGTATTTATTCTTATATGTTTAAACTTTAGTTGTCTTCAAAGTACTCTCTATTTGATGCAATACACTTATTGAGACTTTTTCATTGTTCAAAATATTTTTGATTTCATCAATTTTGATGACTTTTAGTGCTTCTGACATTTTTTTTTTCTCTATCACCTCTTCCACATTGGCAAAACATTTCCCTTTGAGGACTTTTTTAAATCCAGGAAACAAACAAAAATTTTTCCCTCAGGTGAGATCTGGTGAACAGGGAGGGTAGAGCCAAGGAAGGTGTCACGTTTTTGGTCAAGAACTGCTGAGCACTCAGCATAGTGTGATTAAGTGTGCTTATAAATCACCCATCATGAAATGGGGAAATGCATTAAAAGAATCTCCAAAAAAATTCTTTTGGAGTGAAGCCAGATGCAGCCTCTCACAACAACACCTGGTATCCTGATGCTTATGTGTACTTTGAACACTCACCTAGCTGGGGAAGCCAGTATTACAAAGGGCCCACCCTCCACAAAAAATTTCCTGTTTTGGGGGTGTCCCCTCGTATTTTTATAGAGTTTCATACTCCTGAATGTTCTAATGACTTAAAGTAGGCAGTCCCTAATTTATGAATTTTGAGTTCTTATTCAATGGTAATGTATAATAATGAATTTAAGTTAAAAACTGTATTTAACCATATAAATTAGTTTGAAATTGTTGCAAGGGTGCCAGGCCAATTCAGAACATATTTTTTGAACTCTTAATAAACATGACACATCATACTCTTAAGACCATGTAATGTCAATGTATTATAATATAGTAGTAATGTTCATTAATTTTCATACTAATTTTTAAGAAAGTTAGTCAAACACACTTCGAGTTAAATCTTAGACTGTTACTGTATATTGCATATCCTTGGTGGACTCTCTGCTAGATACCTAATAAACTGAACTGTGAGAGAAAAATTGATTTGCATCTACCTAATGGCAGTGTTAGCAGCATATTTTTTAAATTCCTAGAGCATTATTGGATGCCTGATTTATAAAGGGACTGCAACAATGTTTTTGAATGAATGCAATCATTTAAAAAAAGGTCAATTATTGAAATAATATTTATCATGTTTATATTTGGTGGTTTACCCCTAGATTTATACAGATGGCTTCAAAATACACCCTTATGTCTTCATCATGTGTTTTCATGTGTCTTTTCAGTATCAGACACTCAATTCACATGAAATTTCCTACAAAATCCCCCCCTCTTTATTTTTCTGTTAATAAAATTGTGTGACTGGGTACTATGTCTTTCTGACTAGGAATCTTATTTGTTGATGACTCCTCTTCTTTATGATCTCCACATACCAATAATTACCAAATCTAGTCTGACTATTCAATAAACAGTGCTGGAAAAGTTAGATATTTGTATGCAGAATATCTAATTCTCACCATACACAAAATTTAACTCCTGATGGATTAAAAACTTAAATGTAAGACCTGAAAGAAGGAAAATTCTAGAAGAAAACATAGAAAAAACTCTCCTGGACATTGACCTAGGCAACTAATTTATTACAAAGACCATAAAAGCAAATGCAGCAAACAAAAATAGACAGATGTGACTTAATTCATCAAAAAAGCTTCTGCACAACAAAACAATGAACCAAGTAAACAGAAAACCTACAGAATGGGAGAAAATATATTTGCAAACTATGCATCTGACAAAAGACTAATTACCAGAATCTTAAACAAATCAACAAGAAAAACAAATTAACACTATTAAAAAGTGGGCAAAGGACATGAACAAACAGTACTTAAAGGAAGACATACAACTGGCCAAAAAACATATGAAAAAATGCTTAGCATCCCTAATTACCAGAGAAATACAAATTAAAATCACACTGAGATACAATTTCACACCACTCAGAATGGCTATTATTAAAAAGTCAAAAATAATGACTGTTGGCAAGGATGCAAAAAAACAGGAATGCTCACACACTTGGTGAGAATATCAATTAGTTCAACTCCTATGGAAAAAAGTGTGGAAATATCCAAAGGAACTAAAAGTAGAATAACCATTCAACTCATCATCATACTATTGGATACCTACCCAAAAGAAATGAAATTGTTTTATCAAAAAGATACTTACAATTGTATATTTATCAAAGCATTATTCACAATAGCAAAATCATGAAAACAACCCAAGTGTCTATCAACAGTTGATTGAGTAAATAAAATGTGGCATATATACATATATATGTATATATCATATGTATATATATACCATGAATTACTATGTAACCATTAAAAAAGAGCAAATTTATGTCTTTTGCAGTGACATGGTTGGAGTCGGAGAACATTATCCTAAGTGAGCTATCTCAGAACAGAATGCCAAATACTATGTTTTTACTTTTAACTGGGAACTAAACAATGGGTATACTCTGATGCAGGCATTTATAAAGATAAAAATAATAGACACTAGCGACTCCAAAACACCTATTAGGCACAAAGTTCACTACTTGGGTGATGGGTTAAAGCTCAAGCCTCACTATTACACAATATATCCTTGCAACAAACATGCACATTACTCCCTGAATTTAATATAAAATAAGATAACCCCCCAAAAGGATTCCCCTTTCTCAGAGATGATTCATCCTCACACAAGGTCTCATTGCTTGACATGCCACCCCAACCAAGTGATCCCATTCAGGCTACAGTCTACCTAACTGCACACATTGCCCTGGTTAACATGGCCCCTTTCTATCTCCATTGCTATTCCTGAAATTTAGTTATTTAATGTAATTTGTCAGGAACATCCTAGGAGCCTCCTCTCCAAACTCCTAGACTACCATTTCACTAAACAGATTTTCTCTCTTTCATTCTTGAAAGTTTCTGATAGCTTGATTATCATCATATATAGCTTCTCATTCATCATTTCTCTGGTCTGTTCTCATTTTTCTTGTCTCTTAACTGTATTTTCTTCCCTTATTCTGTTACCAATTTTAGTACCTTTTTGACATTCAAATTTCTTTATGTTTTTAAGCACATGCATTATATAAACAAGCCTATTCACCACTTTCCCAACGTGCTATAATCAACTCTGATGTAGTTTGGGCGTCTCTAGCTTCATTGTGCAGCTTTCAAATTCTGTTCAGTAGGAGCTCAGAGAAACATGATGAGCAGTGCATAAAATTTCTTTATCTTTAAGGACCTGCTTTCCATGCCTTGAATTAAACTTCTAGATCATGTGTCACAAAGCCCATACATGTTTTTAACTATACTGTGTAATATTTTTGCTGAGCAATGTTTTTAATTTTATAATTTTTACTGTTTTATTACGATACTTTATGATTCATGGGTTGTATAAAGAACTAGACGTTAAACAATGATTTTTTTTTTTCCTTTAGAAGTGAGTTGATTATTGATTCATGACTTACCAGGAGAAAGATGAAAATTGATCGGATCTGATCACAATATAACTTTGAAAATCATCAAACAGCCGGGCTCGGTGACTCAGCCTGTAATCCCGCGCTTTGAGAGGCCAAGGTGAGTGAATTGCCTGAGCCCGCGGGTTCGAGACCCGCATGGGCAACTTGGCGAGACCGCATCTCTACAGTACATTTAAAAAAATAACCGGGCGTGGTAGCGCGGGCCTGTAGTTCCGGCTACTTGGAAGGCTGAGGCGGAAGGATCGCCGGAGCCCAGCAGGTGGAGGCTGCGGTCGCTGGGAGCGGCCACTGCACTCCAGTCTGGGCGACAGAGTGAGACTCCTACTCAAAAAAAAAAAAAAAAAGAAAATCACCAAACAATCTCTTTACAGTTTAGTACTTTATAAAGAAAAATACTTCATTTGTGCTTGGGGAGAAGGGGAAGAAGTTTACAGAATTTGTGGAGATGACTTTTAAAAGCTCAAGGCAAATAATCAATTTCTTACTTTTCTTTAAATGTGCTATATTACCTTAAATGATAATATAATGCATTGGCACAACAGTTTCTGGCAATTTCCACTGATTATATTTCTGTAATAAAAATTTTATTAATAGTAAACATCTTTATTGCCCTTAAAAGCTATCTTTGGAGGAGTTCAATATAATTCATACTGTTTTATTTTCATATAACAAAATCTGTAGGAGTTATTAATATTATCCATGGAGATTGAAGTTTTACTCTTTAAGTACATAGTTGAAGATCATATATCCAATTAGCAGATGATCCACAAATTAAAGATAAACTGTTTTACTTCAAGTTCTTTTTGATTTCTACTATAATAAACTTATTTACATAAAGACTTAGATTACATGCCTTTGTCAGTTTGGACTACTATCACAAAGAACCATAATCTGGGTGGCTCATGAATAAGAAAAGTTTATTTCTCATAGTTATGGAAGCTAGAAGTTTGAGATTGGGAAGCCAGCATTGGTGGATTCTGGTGAAAGCCCTTTCCATGCTGCAGACTATCAACTTTTTTTTTTTTTGATTTGGCATCTCACTCTGTCACCCAGACTGGAGGGCAGTGGCATGCTCCTGGCCACCTCAGCCTCAACTGCTGGGCTCAGGTGATCTTTCTGCCTCAGCCGTCCAAGTACCTGGAACTAGGCACGTGTCACCATGCCGGCTAATTTTTTGATTTATTGTAGGGATGAAGTCTCGCAGAGATGCCCAGGCTAGTCTCGAACCCAAAGGCTCAGGCAATCCTTTCACCTCGGCCTCCCAAAGTGCTTGGATTACAGGTGTGAGCCACCACGCCTGGTGACTATCAACTTCTTATTGTATCCTCACGATGGGAAAAAGGCAAACTGTTTTTTTGACCTCTTCTTATAAGGGCACTAGTCCCATTTATGAGGGCTCCACCTCATGCCCCAATTATCTGCCAAGGTCCCACTTTTAAATACTATTGCATTAGGAGTTACATTCCCATATATAACATTTTGCAAGGAAAAGCACTCAATTCATAACATTGCTCTTGGATATAAACAACGTGCAAATGTTAAATGTTTTGTCTGGGTATCACATAGGTATTTGCAACAAAAAAAAATTGTTTTGCTCAATACTCATTACAACTAAAAAGATGAAAATGAACATTTCTTCATAGAGTTTAACATAAATTGTTGTGTAGCCTTTCAACAAGAACAAGTTATTTATATTATTTTTAAGCTAGATATCAACAATAATAACAGGATAAGCTCCATGTACTTCAAAGGCATAGGTACAGTAAGTCTATTGTAAGTTAATTTAGTGGCTTAGTAATGTCTCAAATACCCAGGTTCTTTTCACTTTTTCTATCAACTTTGTTAGGTAACTTTATCCCTATGCTACAAAAACTCTACATTTTTAGACATCACATCAGGAAATGAGAAAAAAAGAAAAACAAGGAAGCTTTCCCAGAAGACCCTCATCAGATTTTCCTTATGACTCATTTACCAACATGCTTCATATTCTCATGACAAACCCAGTCACCGACAGGTGAACTGGCATCATAGAAATTGGGTTTGCCCAATCAGGGCCCATCCTCTTGCCCAGTCTTTCCTAAAGCACATAGTCCCAGATATATTAAATAAATATGTGCCATGCTCAGAAAATAAAAATAATAATAAACATATTTTGTGGTTCACTCATAAGGTCTTCTACGAAGTTGTTTATAAACTGGGCTGCAACTCATCACAATAGGAAATGTAAGTCCTTGGGCAATTTTGAAGGTGAGAATGATAGCATCAGATTTGAGAAAGGAGATATTAAGCTGTCAAATATTTTACAATAGGATTCAAATTGGTTTTGGAGCTCTAGAAGTGATTTGACCTAGCTATATATTTTGGATGATATCATAATTATGGAGTTATATAATTCACTCTCCTTACAGTATGACATGGCATGAGAAGATTAAAAATAAAGGATTCTGAATATGAACACTTATAGGAATAAAAATCATGAAATAATTTTGGGAAATAGTCTTCAGAGCGGCAACAGAGTCCAGTTGTGGAGATAATTTTTATTTCCATTAACTTAGAGAACTTGATCAAACAGAACATTTGATAATGTACTAGCATTCATTTTTAATAGTGAACTGGAAAATTATAGATAAATATACTATATTTTATTATTCTAATTAAACTAAGTAAAATATATTTTCTCATATATACTGGTGTTAAAAAATCTTCCACAGTGAGAAGTCAATTTGATTGTAAGTCACAGTATAGTTATTTCTGTATATGTTGTCTCCTCTATCTACTAAAATTCATATTATTCTTAGAAAATTTTATATTAATAATTTATAAATTATAATCTTAATTTTTTTCATGCATAGAAAAATGCTTAGGGAGGCACCACATAATTGCCGATTATTAAAAATTTTTTTCTCAATGTAGATATGTTGGTTACAGATAAAAAATGGAAAAAAATGTTTGCAGATTAGTAATATAGGCAATAATAATTCAGAAAACGAACTATATTTATCCAAATTTATATAAGTGCATAAATAGCCAAAATATTACAGTGATAATATTACCAATATTACAGTGATAATATTGGTAATTAATTTTGACACACTGGTTAAGTAATAATTACAACTACAAGACTGAAAAAGAGTTTGTGTGTTAGAAATCTGTTAAGAAATAGATAATCTGACTACAACTATTAAACAAAATTTTTTATTTCTAGAATATGAAAACATTTACTCTCAGACCTGGTATTCCATTAGTTGATCTTATTTTTAGTGAATTGCCATGATAGTCTGTTTCATTTTATCACTATTGTAACTTCCTCAAGCTCCTTTGGGTTGTAGTTAAGTCAATTACTTCTTAATAACAACCATGATTATAAATCAGCATTGACTATGTACACTATGATCTGGAACTGGTTATTTCTGAGTTTCTAAGCCATGTTTTATCACTAGAAAGAAGTATTTCCTTTAACACACAAATAATAGCATATTTTCTCTCTTCATCTTGATTAGATGTTATAATATCAATGCATGTGTCATAGTTACTTTTTGCTTCAACTTTCAGTTATTAGGACTTTAAAATAATCTTTCCAAGAATGTATAAATCCCAATCTTAAGGACATTCCCTGTAAAATGTTAGTCTTTGAAAAGTTTCATTCAGATATAGTCATACTTCAAGTTCTGATAATTCCTGCTTATTGCATGTGCACTTTATGTTCTGACCAATATCAAAGTCATTTATTCAGGCCTCTGGCATAATATCTAATAAAATATTTATCTAGCTTCTAGTAGAAAGTTATTCCTAAAGTTATCTGGCTTAAAACCCCACAGAAACACATGCTTCTGCATCGGCAAATGAAGGCAGTATATTTCTCCTGATCAATGAAAATCTGGCATGAAATTCTAAGCAATTTGAAGAATGCGTAATTAAATTATTGCTTATTTTGGGGCATTTGAGTGTATTTTTGAAACAACTTATATATGAATCACAAATACAAAATTCAGTACTAAATGCAAATATGAAAAGCAAGAATAAAAACCACATCATATTGAAGATTTAAAAAAAAATAAATGTTCTTGAATATTGTTGACCTACACATAGGATATATAAGAACGACTAGCACAAGTTAACTTATAACAAAGTATTACATTGTATTCTGATACAATTTAACTTTCCCTAGTCCAGAAAATTCTGCAAGAACATAATAATGTGACTTTCCTAAACATTAGATTAATCTCATTTGAAGTTATTTTACAAAAAGTCTAAGAAGTAGAATTTGTTAGTGTCAACAGGATCTTGGTTGAGAGGAAAACTATCTTCTGAGGCCAAAAGCATATGCCGGTTTGCTTTTCTGGAGTGGAGATGTCAAGAACAGGCTGAGTAGTGAGGATTGAATTGCCCTTATCACAGAGTGGCAGACAGGAGGCATATATGTTGTCAGAGTAGTAAGAGTTGCTAAGGGCAAACCAGATGTTGAGGCTAATGTATATTTACAAATTAAAAGAGTAGAATTGGAATGTTCCTAACACAAAGTAATAATACCCCAATTACACAGATGTATTCATTACACATTGTTTACATGCATCACAATATCACATGGGCCTTATAAATAAATACATCCATAATTAAAAATTAAAAAAATTAAAAAACTACTTCTAGAAGCAGTGTTCTAATTGTTTTTTTTTTATTTTATTAAAAAAATCAGTGCTGTCTTCTAAAAAATATATGGATAGTCACCTATGGATTGTGGGAGAGAGTAAGGTGAAATAGTCTTTCCCATACTTGTCATGAAGTTGCACATTAGACATCAGTATTTTGTTCTCTTCAAGGCCTGAATGCTTCATTAGTTGTGGTCATCAGTGAGAATGAGCTGTAGATGATGCCAGTCACCTACAGGTGTCATCAGCAGGAGATGAAGCAGCTGGATATGCCGCAGCTGGGAAGTGCCATTTAAAGAAGATGCAGAGTAGATAATAAACAGAGTAGATAATAAATGGAAGCTTTCAGAATAATTCAGAGATGTTGGCAAGAATTCAATATTTACTACTGTCAACCTTTAGAAAGTTTAAAGATTTTAATTTGATTTATTTTTAATGGGTGTGTTTTTGTTCTATAACAAAAAATTGGTAAGATAAGAAAATTTAAGTGAGTCAGAAAGTCATATATGTGTGACTATGCATTACAAAGTAAAAGATTAAAAATGAGTAGTGTTTAAAATCTAGGTAGTTGAATTAAGCTAGATGTCCCAGAGTGGTGACCTTTGCACATGACTTAGAAAGATAAAGAGAACACTGTAAGTGGAGAAGCTACGGGTATTCCTGGCAGAATGGGAGTATAATAGAGAAGGTAGAAGTATTCTTGGCAGAAGAGGAGAATGATAATTGAAGTAGAGATGTCAACAATCCCAATGTAGCCGAGAAACAGTAAAACATTCAGTGTAACTAGAAATTAGTCATCTCAAATGTGGTGTACTCCACATTGTCCTTTCATTCTTCTTCCCTCATTTCTTATTTATTAATTATTATATTCTTTTTATTATTTATTTGTTCTTTATTATTTCATCCTTATTTCTTCCTATCTTCCTTTTACTTTAATTTATAAGCATACCTACACATATTTAGATACAAACATAATACTAACACTTTTAAAATTTATGTCCAGATTTCTCCTACCTACAGTACATCTTCAATACTGAACATAGAATCACCTTTCTAAAATAAAGCTTTTATATCATTTACCAGTTCAAAAGGCTTCACTGGTTTTTTATGCAGTTGAAATCAAAGCTCTTAATGTGTCAGTGTTGGTAAAGTGCACATCTCTAATACCAACTATCTGCCCTACCTAAATGATGTTTCAATCAAACACAAATTTTCACTATTCATAATATGTAAAACATGAGTTTTTGTCTTAACAACTTTCTTGTTTTGTTTTCCTGGTCATGAATCAATTCCCTATAATTTAAATGTATTAACTGAGTGTTTCTACTAGATTGCTAATTAGGAACGCACAATATAGTATAGTCATTTTTTTTTTGGTGCCCAAAAAATAACTTTCACTCACTAATTATTTTCTGATCACATGAGTAACAATTATTTCACTAAAGTAATCTATTACATCAACTTATTATACAAGACAACAGTCTTAATGATTCAGATGTTTCAAATGATTTTGTAAGTAAAATTTTGCCTTTATGTTATACTTTTTATTATTAGTAAAAGAAAAAGTAAATAAGATGATTTATCATCAAAATTCATATTCAAAATAAGCATTCTCTATAAGAAAAAATAGAATCAAACGCAAAATGGAAACTATATTCAACCTTATTTAACTATAATATGTATTGCACACATTCAAATAAGTAATCACAAACACTTTCACAATTAATCTAAGTGTTGATTCTGCCATTGATAGCAGACTTATGAGGCTTTCTCACTTGTGAAGAATAGAGACAAGATGTAGAAAAATTAAAATATACCAAATTTTATCTTTCTAACATTGTGGTGCTATGTAATAAGAAAATATCATGAATGGCTAAAAGAACGTCAAGTACCAGGGTATTCTTTCTTAATTTACCAACATGTCTGGCCCAGAAACTTCCAGGTAGCTTTGGCATGGCAATGGGGGATCAGGCTTATATAAGAAATACAGGAGTCAGGGCAGGGACAATCAATAATTATTAGAAAGTAGCTAAACAGATGAGCAAAGAAATGTTTCTTGGTTGGTTATGGTTTATAAGTGTATATAGAAGCTCTCTGGGTCCGATTTTTCCCAACAAAGGATGCAAAGTTACATTGCATGTGGTTTGGGAAAAGTCTGGGAATGAGAAACTAAGATCTCTGGTTGGAAATGTTGAGTCTGGAGGCACATGGTTATGAACTAGCCCAAGAAATCCTGAGAACATCAAAGTCAAGAAGCCCAAGAACAACAAACATATCTCCTCAGCCACCAAACAGTTCATGAAACAGACTGGTCTGCTAACAACCTATAAATTTGAAATAAAGTCCAGAGGTCTTGTTGGGTCTACAGAATCAGTTTTCCCTCTGCACTATAAGATTGTAAGCTAGTTTCTAAACTGGAATTCGAAGAATGTGGTGGCAGAAATCTGAAAGACTGAGCATTTGCCTCTATAATATGGAGTGAGTCTGCAAAAGTCTGAGCTACCAGAATAAACTGTTTAAATTGAGTTAATCTGGCCAGGTGCTGTGGCTTACACCATAATCTCAGTACTTTGGGAGACTGAGGTGAGAGGAATTGCTTGAGCCTAGAAGTTTGAGACCAGTCTGGGCAACATAGACAGACATCATTTTATAAAAAAATAAAAATTATCTGGAGGTAGTGATACACAAGTATAGTTCCAGCTACTTGGGAAGCTGAGGCAGAAGGATTGCCTGAACCCAAGAGTAGGAGGCTGCAGTGAGCCATGATCACGCCACTGTACTTCAGCCTGGGTGACAGTGAGACCCAGACTAAATTAATAAATAAATAGTCTAACATAACTAGAATAGCTTTAATTAACACCTCACTTATGCCTTCTCTATTAAAAAAAAAGCTATTCTTTGAGTAAAATGAAAAAGTACATGTAAAGCTCTGCTAGCTACTAACATAACTATGGTAGATATTTTCATATATCTAAGGTAAAGAAATTTTAGTGAAGATATGCTTCATCGGCCCAGCTTTTCTGAGACACGTAGTCAGTATCTCATAGGTGTGACAGAATGAATAATAACCCTCAAAGATGTCCAGGTCCTAACTCCAGAAACCTGTGAATATATGATCATATATGGCAAAGGGGACTTTGGAAATGTATTAAGTTAGGATGAGAAGAGTCTCCTGAATTATTCAGTTGGAACTGACGTAATCACAAAGAGGCTAATAAGAGACAGGCAGGAGGTTGAGCAGTGTTGGTAGAGAGGATGGGGAGATGCTAAACTGCTGACTTGAAAGTTAAAGGAAAGCAGACCTTAGAAGCAGGAAAAGACAAACAGTTCCTTCCCTAAGACTTTCAAAAAAAAAAAAAAAAAAAATACAGCCCTGAAGGCACATTTTAGACTTCTCACTTCTAAAGCTGTAAGATAACACATTTATATTGCTTTAAGCCACTAGGTTTGCAGTCATTTGTTAAAACAGAGATAGAAAACTAATACAATGGGTCTAGAAGTAGTTTTCAATTTCTTCAGTACAAAATTGGGTATTTGGTTCCCATTTAGCCACTCAGAGGGGCACAGATGGGACAAGAAAACAGGAGAAAGAGTAAAACAGTAATTCTCTCCTCAGCAGCAACAAGTGGAATAATACTTTTGTAACACCACAGTCCCTGTACCAAAAGCTGCAATTTTTCAATCACTGTACTAAGAAGAGCGATTTTTCAACTGCTATTAGGAGAAAAAGCGACTAAACATGGTTAAAATATGAAATATATGCACATTAGGATATATGCTATTAAGATACAAAATGCCCACAAACATTAGGTAATTCTAGTCTATTAATAGATAATGAATATTTCATGTTGTCATATTTTGCAAAAGACATCTTTGTTCATAAACACTGCTTTTTGGCCAGTCTATAAATTACTCTTATTATTCTAAGATTTCAGGGAATATTTTGTGTGACGTATTGCATATGGTTTTAGCTATTTCCATACCCAATGATGTCAAACACATTAACTTCAAAGACTAAGTCTATAGATTATTTTAAATTAAATATATATATATATATTCCTTCTTGAAAGCAACATCTGTGAAAGAAAACAGGCAGATTATTTGCCACAAAACAAAGCACACATAAATGTGGCATGTGTCATTATGGGAAGACTATGCTATTCTATTGTACTCAGCTGTGATATTTGTGTTTCAGATGTGACCATGCAGAGTTTTAAATAATATTGAGTAACAATTATCACTATTAATTTGCTAGTTAAAACTGAATTTAACTCTCTTTTTCATGAAACACAAAGAACAATGTTGCTTTGGGAAACAGCCTTTAAATGACTCCCTGTGTTAGCATAGGATGGATATAATTAACTTCTCCTTTTAGCTGTGTGTGCATCAATAAAAAACAGTGGATCTTACCTGCCACGTAATCTTATAAAGGCAAATAATTGGGTTAATATCGAGATACATTCAACCACCACTTATGAGTACCAGCTGGACTTATAATGAAGTGTCTGCCACTGAGTCTTCTGCCAAGTTTAAAGTAAATTAATGAAACTTGCCCACTGAAAGTAGATATTGGCACTAACATTTGGCAGGTGTTATTTGTTACCCACTGCAGGATATGATTATAGTTTAATTATAGTTTATATAAATATATACTAGACTAACATGATATTTAAGTAATATTGTCCATAAAAGTATTTTTGTGTTTCTCATGGTTGTAAAAAAATACTTTTATAGACAATATTACTTAAATATCATGTTGGTCTAGTATGTGAATATTCATTTTTTCACTCATGGAATTGTACACTGAAGCTGTGTGTGTCTGTGTTAAAACTCAAACATATAATTTTGTATTTATTCAATAAATGCATATTGGCTAAATGTCTCAAGGGCATTATAATCTTATGCTCATAAAAGTAAGTTGCTATAGTTGAAAAATCTATAGCACTTCAGAGTTTAAACTTCATAACAATACTTGAAAATGTTATCTCCATTGAAGAGAAATGAGTTCAATGATTCTGTAGTCACCTAAATAAGTAAAAAATTCTAATTGTCATTATCTTTTTCTTCATTAAAAGTCATAATATGAGGACTTTCTTCCAGCAAGATGGCAATGAGACAGGTCAGGTTGTGAAAGTCTCCACAAAAGCGAGTGTCCATAAAGGCTTTCCATGTTAAGTGTGTGCCGGTGGGTGAATTACAGACCGTCTGAGGGGAGACTCAGGTTCATGCACTGGTGCTTTCCTCCGGAGGTGACTACAACCATTAACTGCCCTGAGATTGGAGTTGCAGGCACACAGGTTTATTCTAGGGATTCTCCTGAGAAAAGCCTGCTGAATGCAACTAATTCTCATCACCTAGAGCCTGGGCCACACCATCACCTGTGACAGCAAAGCACCTGGAGCCCCGATCTGATCCGTGGAGAGAGAAGATGGAGAGAGCTGGAGAGAAAGCCCACCCCCCTGAGGAAATGCCAACTGCAGCCATTTTCTCTGTCCCAGGACCAGACAGAGACTTGCATTGTCCCACCCAGCTTCCCCAGCATCCAACTTGGGACCTAAGGTAATTCATAAAACCTGGAGAGACAGAAGCCCCTCTCCCATGCTGGATCAGATACAGACATGTCCAATCTGAGTGAGAGACTTGAGAGGCAGCAAGCTGGGTTAGTCCAGATCTGATCCACTCTCCTCCCACAGTAGGCCTGGGACATCTGACCCATGCTGAGAGCACTATCAGCCTGTACTGAGAGCAGAGGGGAGGGGCTGGAGATCAGATCTGAAAGGAAGTTGGACTTATCGGAGCAGTTTTGGGGGGTTTGTTTTGTTCATTTTTGCTTGTTTGTTTGTTTTTTGTTTTTTTCCCCTCTCTCTGTTTTTGATAATGTTTTCATACTTGCTTTGTTTCTGTTATTTTATTGCATATTTTTAGACTTCCTGTTTGTGTACAGGTATTTTTGAGGGAGAGTACATCAATCGGGAGATTTTTGTTAGTTTGTGTGTTTGTATGATTATATGTTTTACTTTTTTAAACTCTTTTCTGTCTTTGTCTGTGTCTCTTTTCATTTGTTAGTTGGGACATCTGTCTGTTTTACCTCTCACTCTTTTCTCTCTCCACCTTCCTCTCATCCTCCCTCCTTCCTTTTTCCATTCTTTTCCTTTTTCTTACCTCATTTTGCTTTCAGGGAACAAACCTATACCACCACAGCATGGACAGATTGTAAGGCAGTGGAAAGTGGGTTCCAGGGGACCCACACACCTGTCAGTGGATGCTGGGACCGGCAGATAGATTCTGAATCACAGCTCCCTTCTCAATTAAATCTCAAAACTGCAAAGAGTACAGCCCCCAACCCCACAGTCCAGCTTTAGAATTGAACATGCCAGAGGATCCACATAAGGAAGAATAGGAGATTGAGCAAACAGAAGTAACAGGAACATCCCATCCCTGAACAATAGAATCAAAGAAAAGGTAAAAGATGTTTTTTAAAAAGGGTAGGAAAATCTACACAAATGAAGAAAAACCAAAAGAAGAATATGGGTCTCACACAGACCCCTGGGAGGTCAGATACTGAGAATACAGACTTCAGAATGCGAACAATGAAGAGCCCCCAGAATTACTGGTCTTGAAACACAAACCCAGATATCAAGACATTAATAGAGAGACTAAATAGAATTGAGGAGAGACAAGAGAAAGGAATGGAGTTGATAACTGAGATAACAGCAGTAAAGAATACAGGGAATGAAACAAATAGCAAACTGACAAGCATAGAAAGCAGAATTAGCCAAACAGAAGAAACAATCTCAGAGCTTAAGAACCAAAATATGTAATTAAATACACCAACAGATGTAAAAATAAAAGCCACATGATTCTATCATTAGATGTGGAAAAAGCTTTTGATAAAATTCAGCACCCCTTCTTGATAAAAACCCTCGAACATCTAGGCATAGATGGAACATACCTCAAACTAGTAAGAGTCATCTACGAGAAACTCACAGCCAGCATACTGCTATCAGACAGAAATTGGAAGCACTTTCCCTGAAAACTGTAACAAGACAAGGATGCCCACTCTCACCCATCCTGTTCAACATAGTTTTGGATGTCCTAGCTAGAGCAATCAGACAAGAGAAGAAGATCAGGTATCCAAATAGGAAAAGAGGAAATCAGTTTATCCCTCTTTGCAGAATACATGATTTCATACCTCGAAAACCCAAGAGAATCTGTCAAAAA
>CAUYQG010195272.1:0-31272 GCA_963574415.1 Tarsius wallacei
TTTATTGGTGTAAGTACAGAGAATAAATTAGAAAAAATTTGATGATGCATACATTTATGTAAAATAGGTCCTAATCTCTATTCAAAATATAAAATATTTTTAACTTCTCAGAAGGTTTTGCCTTGCTGCTTTTTAGCCCATCCTTACCCCTTCCCCAGAAAAAACCACTATTATAATCTCTATGACTATAGATTATTGTTTTCTGTTTTTGAATATCATATATATGAAATAAAATAGTAAATATTCAAAAAAAAAAAGAAAAAAAGAAAAATAGCCACAAGTGCTTCCTATGCACTACCTCATTTAACCACTACCTCATTTAACCTCCAGAGCAATCCTCAGAACCTCTAATAGAGACTATATATTATCCCCAACTTACAGATGAGAAAACTAAGGCTTGGAGATCTGAATAATACGCCAGACTGACTATGTGAGAGGTGTTGTAAGAAAAACAAATGAGAACTGATTCTTGTTCCTCAATCTTCTACCACCAAAGATCTCTTTAATTTTCTCTTTCCTCTGTAGGTTCCGTATCTGAAACTTTTTCCTTTACTATGTAACAGCATAATTAATTTTGAAATATCAGAATGCATCCCTGCTTGGGGTATCTCAAAATGCTGGAGGCCTTAGTTTGGAACAGGTGAGCTTAACGCTAGCTTCTCATTTTTCAACTGAAGAAACGAAATTCCAGAAAGGGTCCGGTATTTGTACGGTCACACTGCTCCTACTTGGAAGGAAAAGTTCTAACACCTGCCTCCCGTGGTTCCCTGGAGCCATTGCTTTGTCCATTACAAAATTCTGCTTCTGGAGCACGGCAATAGCCACAGGCACAATTTGGAAGCTAATCACCAGTGGAAGGAAACAGAATTGGGGAAACAGAGTCACTGAAGAGGTTTGTCATGTCTTCACAGCAGCTGATCTGTATGTGCCACACTTTTTGGCTCAGTGGTTATTTACTCTAAGGGAAGGAGTGACGAAGTATCCATTTGGACATCATGTAGAATAAAGGGGGAAAAAATCAGTTTAAAAATAAATGATATCCTGGCTGGGAGTGGTGGCTCATGCCGGTAATCCCAGTACTTGGGAGGCCGAGGCGAGAGGATTGCTTGAGCCCAGGAGTTCGAGACCAGCCCTGGCAACATAGTGAGACCTTGTCTCCACAAAAATAAAAAATTAGCTGGGTACGGTGGTGTATGACTGTCCCAGCTACTCAGAAGCCTGAGGTAGAAGGATCACCTGAGCCCAGGAGGTCAAGGCCGTGGTGAGCCATGATCATGCCACAGCACTCCAGCTCGGGTGACAGAGTGAGACTCAGACTCAAAATAAATAAATAAAAATAAAGATAGGCTGGGTGCAGTGGTTCAAGTCTGTAATCCCAGCACTTTGGGAGGCGGAAGGGAGATGATTGCCTGAGCCCAGGGTTTGAGACAAGCCTGGGTGACTAGGCCTCTCTACAATAAATCAAAAAAATTAGTCGGGTGTGATGGCACGCACCTGTAGTTCCAGCTACTTGAAAGGCTGAGGCGGAAGGATCGCCTGAGCCCCACTGATCGAGGCTATGGTGACCGTGAGCGTGTCACTGCACTCCAGCTTGGGCAACAGCGAGACTCTAACTCAAAAATAAAAAAAAAGAAAAAGAAAAGAAAAGAAAATATATAAAATAAAGATAGATGACATCCAAAGCAGATTTTAAAATACATGTAAGCCGGGCTCGGTGGCTCAGCCTGTAATTCCGTGCTTTGGGAGGCTGAGGTGAGTGGATTGCCTGAGCCCGCGGGTTCTAGACCCGCCTGGGCAACCTGGCGAGACCTCATCTCTACATTAAGTCAAAAATCAGCCAGGCGTGGTAGCGTGTGCCTGTAATTCCGGCTACTCGGAAGGCTGAGGTGGAAGGATCGCCGGAGCCCAGCAGGTGGAGGCTGCAGTGGCCGGGAGTGGCCACTGCACTCCAGTCTGGGCGACAGAGTGAGACTCCAACTCAAAATAAATAAAAAATAAAAATAAATAAATAAATAAAAAATACATGTAAAATAATTCACATATTACTGGAGCAGGAGGTTTTGTATGAGAATGTGATGGTGTGCTCAGAGGGGCCCCAAACTATGCCATGACTATTTTTCATTTGGGGTTTGCTTTATAAGATGACATAACACCTTCCAGCTTGGTGCTATAAAGACTAGAAAAGGGAAAGAGTGCTTCATGCAGCAAATGAGACAAAGTAAGTTTGAGAGTAAAGTGAGATTTCACCGAGGGAAAATTACAGCTAAAGATCTCTCACCCCATTCCTAGGCATCCACGAGTCCTGATCCCCTGGGGCCTACCAGGTTTGGTGAAAGAAAACAGGGGAGGGGAAGGGAAATCGCCATTACTGTTTACTGAGTGTCTACTTCTTCCATGACAGATAGTAACCTGGGATTTGGAAGAGATGAACAGACTTAATCTGCACAGCAGCAACCCCAGGTAAAGTGCCGAACGTATCGTGAGGCAGCAAAGCATGACGGGTATGAATGTAGACTTTGGAGTTAGACTGCTTGAGTGCAAAACCTGACTCCGCCCCTTTCTGCCTGTGTGAGCACAGCAAAATACCTCTCTTTACTTCAGTTTCTCCACAAGCAAAATGGAGATAATAATACCTACTGGGTAGTGCTATTGTGGAATAAAATTATTTAGTGAATATTTAAAGAAGATAGATAATGCTCTTGCACATGGTCATGATGAATAAATATTACATTTATGAATAAGCCAAGGCCCAAAGAGTTAAGGAATGTACCCAAATTCACACAGCTGAGAAGTCATGGAACTTGACATTCTGATTCCAACAACCCTTGCTCTTTTCCTTTCACCTTAAGGCTCAGGTTCAGTTGATAAGATGCGAGGCAAAAGCAGCCTTCCGGGTCAGAAGTTGCACCATTATGTTCACTACTAAATGCTTCACACAGCACTAACCTGCATATATCCACCCATTTCCACCATGACCTGTCCCCTGAGGCCAAGCCACTGACTTCTGGACAGAAGCCCAATGCCTCTCCTCTCCACCCTTGTTTGGAATTTCCCAGCAAACCATGTAACTATCTCCACTCAAGCCCAAAGTGCACTGTGTTCACCTAATAAACCATGAGCTTTCTGTAACAACTTTATGTCCACGCCACACAGTGATTGAGAGGAGTGAGCACACAACCTAGACATTAATTTCTCTAGAGAAATTGTGGCTAGTTTTTTTCAAGAGGCCAGAAGTTTTTGGCCCTCCTTTCTGTGTTAATTCTGATTTTATTTATTTAAAAACAAATCTTAAATCAGGAACATGGATGTGACTACATTGACTCTAAAATTACTGGTTTTGGAATCCCAATATATTTTTTAGGGGTTCAGATACAAAGTAGTAAAAACCATCATCATCACGCACTCAGATATTTTTACTATATACCAAACACAGTTCTAGAATTTTGCACACACTATCTAACTTAATCTTCAAAATTCCCTCTGAGGGGGAGACTGTCATTATTTTCGATTTACATACAAAGAAAATAAGGCACAGAGAGTTAAAGAATTTTCCCAGGCAGCTTCATTCCATAAACGCATCCCTGGTGATCTAAAGGAACTAAACCAGCTTTCCCGAATTTCTACCTTGGGACTAGATGCACCCTGAAGTCATCTCAAGTGAGGCCAGGAAAACAACCCTCACCCAACCTTCATCTGAAAGCATAAGAGGTGACCAAGTAGCTACTGATCTAATAATGTGAAAACTGTCCCCCAGAATCTCATGTTTCCTAAACAAATTTTTTATCTGGTAACATCTAACCAATGATTTGACCATTAATAGAATGCAAGCACAGTTCTGTCCAATGTCCACCTGACAGGGCAAATTGTAGCTTTCAAGCGCGTAGTAGATCGCAATATTATTCCTAATTATTAATTTTCCTTCCTGTAAAAGGATAATAATACATTCCTGTGCAGTGCCAGTAACTTGCAGTACCTGCCTATGGGCGGAGTATATGTCCCACCCCACTGCTTTTGGACTTGGCTTTGCGACTTACTTGAGGAAGTCTAAGTGGAAGTGGCTCATTCCAGTTCTGAGCAGAAGCTTTAAGAATGATTGCTGGATCCTGCCAGCTCTCCAACTCCTTTCTCCTGCCGTGACAGCAGCATATCCCAGACAGCTGTTGCTCCATTAGCCTACATTCCAGAATGCAGAAGGCACTTGGTGCCACAGCTGACCCTCAGCAACTTGTAACGTAAACAGGAAATAGAACATTATTGCTGAAAGCCCCAGATATTGGGGATTTTTGCTACCACAGCAAAACCTAGTGAAAGCCAGGTGATAGAGAGTAGTTCCCAAAATGATTCCCCAAACCTCTAAGATGTCTCCTGATCATCCCCAGACTTCACGAGGCTGCACAAGCCACTCTGGGCCCCCCACTAGTTAAGAGAAACAGAACTCTGTGTTAAGAAAAAATGGGTAGCAAAGCACAAAGGAGCTGTAGGAAATAAAGTGTGAACAAAGAACCCAGCAGAGAAGCAGAGTGATTAAGCAAAAACCATCAACACAAGAAGAAAGGCATGAATAATAAAGGAACGCCATAAATAAGTCAGCATCACATATAACATGCACCACAACAATAGGAAGGGTGGGGACAAGCAGACAGAAAGCAAGTGGCCATCAGATGTCCAAAGGATTGCTGGAAAGATGACATCAAATCAAGAGAAGAAAAAACTTAGATAATTTAGATAAAGAGAAAGAGAGACACCAGCAAGCAGTAGTGGGGGGACAGTTTAGTCTTAAGAGTTAAAGAAAAGGTTCATTCAAACATTAAGTTTCCTACAGAAAGTCCTTGGGAAAAGGTCACTGGTGTGCTTTCCTCCTGAGATAATTCAAAGAACCCTGTTAAGAGCCCTGCATTCCCTAAAAAGACTGTCAATTCCTTCAGGTCTCTTCTCACTCCCTCCCTAAAGTCTGTCTCTGTATTTACAATCCCTGCTTTGCTGCCAGGCACTGTGAAACCACTAGGCCCTGTGTTTTGTGTGGCCAAGTATAAGGGATATGAACCAGTTTTAACACACATTAGAAACCTGTATCACGTGCAGGGCCTGCCTGATAGGCAATTAGAACCGATGGCTGCTGCGTGGTGTGACTGCAGAAAGATTCTTTTTTCCTCCCAAACCAGTTCTCTCACCGGAAATACGATAGCTACAGATTTGTTCCTCTGGCTTAGGTTTTAACATCCTAGAAGACACGCAGCACATCAGGCTTCTGGCTGCAGTGTGATTGCAGTGAGGTGACACCCCCTCTGGGAAAGCATGCCATTTCCACAGCAGGGGCACTTTCTCCAAGCTCTGCAGCCCCTCAGATTCTAACACACCCTTTACAAGGGGCATGGGCTGTGCCCCACCCCTCAGCAAATCAATACTCTGGACTCTCACTACTCGAGTCATGACGGGTCTGGGGGCAGCGCCATCACCATCTCCTGAGAGCTTGTTAGAAGTACAGAATCCTAGTCCCCACCCCCCAAAGTGTACTGAATGAGAATCTGCATTTTCCTAAGATCCCTGGACAACTCCTACATGCATGAAAGTTTAAATAGCACTGCCAGAATGAGTGTATCATGAAACAAGTATATTATGTCCACGCGGTGTGTTGAAATTAAAATATAAGCTGAGACTCTCAGGTTTAGCATATTAGAAATTTTGCTCCAACATCCATTAGTTGTGTGCCCTGCAAGTTACTTGACCTCTCTGAGGCTCAGTTTTCCCCCTCTGAAAACTGGGCATAACGATGCCCAGTCTCACAGGATTGCAGCAAAGGCCAAATAAAATAACGTAGGTAGCTGCAGAGTAAATACTGATAGATGTGAACTTTCTGGAATGCTGACTAAGAGTAGGTTTTGCTGAGGAGGGAGTGGCAGGGGTAGGCAGCAACAAGGCATTTTGAGGAAAGGGACAGGAGAGAAGACCCAGCAGGGCATGTGGGACATGGCAAGATACTAGCTTAACTTAATTATTTCTATCTGGCCCTCCACGCTTTCTTTCTGCCCTGTGTCTTTAAAATAAAGCCGAGGTGTATTCAGAATGGAGTTGGACAACTAGGAGTTACGGCACACAAGGACTTACTTCCAGAACCTCCTGCCCCACGGCATGCTAATTATTTAGCAGATGTGCATGATTTAACAATTACAGAGCTCAGTCTCTCAGTCAGTGATTCCACTTCCACCCAACACTCACCAGAAAACATCATCCCAAGAACATTTTCCTCAGCATATATTAAAGCTTCCCAACACGTCATCTGTAAAGGAATTACCATACTGTATACAAATCATTCTGGCAGACAATAGACTTCTCTACAAAACTCATGTGGGACTTCTTGGACAACTATCAACCTAAAATTCTCGCCAATACAGAACTTCAAGACCAGACGAAACTTGAGTTCCATCTCCTAAATTTCCTTTCAGTTACATTGGAATGTTCCCCTTTTTTCTCTGGTGTGAATTAATCATGCTCTTAAGAAAGACAAAAACAGGCCTGGTGGCTCAGCCTGTAATCCCACGCCTTGGGAGGCTGAAGTTAGTGAATTGCCTGAGCCCGCGGGTTCGAGACCCGCCTGGGCAACTTGGCGAGACCTCATCTCTACAATAAAAAAAAAAAAAATTAGCCGGGCGTGGTAGCACACGCCTGTAGTTCCAGCTATTTGGAAGGCTGAGGCGGATCGCCGGAGCCCAGCAGGTCGAGGCTGCGGTGGCCGGGAATGGCCACTGCACTCCAGTCTGGGCGACCGAGTGAGACTCCAACTCAAAAAAAAACCAAAAAAAAACCCCAGAAAGACAAAAACAGCGAGACGCAGTGGCTGTAATCCCAGTACTTTGAGAAGGGGAGGTAAAAGGATTGCCTGAGTCCAGGGGTTCGAGACCAGCCTGGGCAACTTGGTAAGAACGCGTCTCTACAATAAATAAAAAAATTAGCCGGCCATAGTGCCGCACGTGTTTAGTTCCAGCTACTTGGAAGGCTGAGGCAGAAGAATCGTATGAGCCCAGCAGGCCGAGACTGCAGTGGCCATGAGCATGCCACTGCACTCCAGCCTGGGCGACAGAGTGAGACTCCTACTAAACAAAAAAAGACAAAAACACAGGTGATCCAGGATCTCTACCCATAGGCCAATGTGTCGGAAGCATCTTCATCTTTGGGCATATTGAATTTAGCAATTATGCGGCCTCTGTTGATCCATAAGAAAGGTTGATCAGGAGATATATGCGTTTCTCAGTGAGAGTTTTGAAAGAGAAGAATTCAGCTTACGTGACATTAAACTGCACTAAATTAAAATTATTCCCTATTGCATCAAAGGTGGGGTGCATTTAAGTATTGAGGCCGTTAATGAATAGAATTCTGATGAAGAAATCACTGGGGGAAGAGGTTGAAAGAGAAAGAGAGAATTTGATGAAACCAAACCTGCTCTGTAACAGGGAAAGAGCTCATGCCAGAGAAAATTAAACACATCTCCCCACATTACACAGAACTCTCAGCTGCATCAACATGAATGTCATCCAGTCGCCCGTTGCCCTGTTACAGGTATGTCAGATGATGCCCACAGGCCCTCCAGAGACCCTGCCTCTCAGGCGCCTCCTTCCCGTGACAGGTGACAGTCGGTCTCCAGAGGCTGTGGAGCTCAGCCTGTTTCCACCAATGACACATTCATTAATCTCACACTTGCAAACTGTACATCAGAGTCCACCACATGAAACTCCAAAGCTCGACAGACTCGTTTACCTGTGCTGAAAGAAACTCGGCTTTGGCGTGAATGGATTTCACGGTTGGAGAGTCACCTCTTAGAAAGGTGCCCTGTATTTTACTCGGACATTTTCCCATGTATAGATGAATCCAAAGCACCATGTTCTCAATGTGACCTTCCAACTATCTTTTGAAAATATGAACCGATTTCTTATTCCCACAGACACTTGGGAATCAGAGAACACAGAATCTACGTGTAGCTCTGCCACTTACTGGTCATGTGTCCTTGGGCAAGGTTGGATTTAACCTCTCTGGCCTTATTCTTCTCATCTGTGACATAAGTATAATAAAATGTGTCCCACCCAAGGTTGATCAGATGAGATCACACAGGTGACAGCAGTTATGGAGTGCAATAGTGTGTTCTGAATTACTGCACCAAGTAGAGCAGCAACCAGCTTTATGGCCCCACAAGGCTCAATCCTTTTGAAATAATTGAGAGAGGAGGTGGAAAGAAAAAGAGGAAGTGGCCTCCCAACCCAGATTCTACCTCATGATCTCATTAACAGAGCTGTAACTTGTATGGCGTCCTTTGGGTTATGATTATCTTAACTTAGCAGCCAGGCAACCTCAGGCTATTTGCTCAGATCCATGATTTGTAAAATCAGCATACTACTCTCCCTGATACTGTACAACCTCTCGGATTTGTCAGGAGCATAGGCCTAGGTTTCAGGAGACCCGAAATCTATGTTTGGCTCTGTCATAATGTACTATGGGACTAGTCTTGAAATTTCAGAGATTTCATCCAGAAATCAATTTGGAAAGACTTATCAAGAAGCTTAAGAATATTAATATCTTTTGTCAATAATTACATATTTGAAAAGTCATTTAAAAAATATATTCCTAAATAGGATAAAATGTTTTATGTGCAAAGATGTTTGTTATAGTATAAGTGACAATAGCAAAAAAAAGGGGGGGCAATCAAAATGTCTAATCACAATATATCTTATTAAACTGCATTTTATTATTTAAGATGCTGCTTCTGAATACTATGTAATAACACAGGAAAATAAATAGTGTTAAGTAAAATGAAAATCAGGATACCAAGAGATATGATATCTTATTTTAAATCCTATACACAGAAAAGACTCACAATACTACTTTTCCAAAATATTATCACAGTCATGCTTCAACAGAAATGGGTTATTTTATTTTTAAGATTCAATTTTTTCCGTTTATGGGTAATTTTTCAGCTTTCCTCTATTTTCTACATTTG
The DNA here is from genome assembly GCA_963574415.1 of Tarsius wallacei. NCBI lineage: Eukaryota > Metazoa > Chordata > Mammalia > Primates > Tarsiidae > Tarsius > Tarsius wallacei. The sequence goes on from CAUYQG010195272.1 coordinate 8,987, forward strand.
CTTGAATGCATATTTACTGTTTTATAAAGAAACCAAAACTGAAACTTTACAATGAGGAGGTTGAAATAGATGAAGTCTAAAGTATCTGTTTTGGCATGAAAGATCTGAGATTCTATGGTAGTTTCAAACGTAAAGGTCTGTGATTCTATTGTTAAGATAACTAACTTTTACACCTCAAGAAATCATAAATAAAAGATGACTGCCATGGAATGCTGTATTTAGACTCGTGGACTCCTGATGGCTGCTGACCACATCACTCTGCGACGTGATGGTTCAGGGTGTATTCAGGGTGACATAGCAATCAGGGTGACTGAATACATATCTTGAGGAGAGCAAAAGTCCCACAAAGGGGCCAGTAGGAACAAGTGTGGTTCGGTGTTTATGAGATTTATCAAATTAGTCTACATAAGTGTCAGAGTGCGCATGAATTGATTTTTACAGAGATGTCATGCTTGGTCAGAGGTTATTTTGGCATAAAATAATTCCATAGAAGGGAAACATACATTTTTTCCCCCATAAGGCTCAAAGCAATCTAATGGTTTGGAGGGATAATGAATTTTGCAAAATGTTTTAAAAGCCAGTTCTGGGATGGCGTTTTGAACTGCATCCACCACAGTGAGTTTATGTCTGGATTTTCTGGAGACTGGAGCCAAGAGTAATGACACTTCAGGCCACAGTCCAGGGGCATCGGCCAAGTGGCAAGCATGCGATCAGTTACACAGCCACAGAAATTGTTTTGCTTTGTAGAGGCTTTATTTTAGGGTCTTACAAAGCAGATTCATGATCAAATAATAGAAGAAATATTCATCTAGAGGATAAAATTCCCTTTCTTATTTATCTTTTTTTATACATGTTTGCAATTTGCCCACAAGCTGAAAGAAAAAAAAAATTTCTCTCAATGATCTTGGTAGACACTCAAAACACTAAAACAAAACCTGAATCACAGCTCAGGTTGTATTAATCCACAAGGATCAGCTGAAAGACATCCCCTCCTTTCTCTGCAAGGATTCAGCCCTCCAAAAGGAAATGACTCTGGAAGTCTCTAATATATCCTGCAGCCAACAAAGGATGGGAGAATCCTCCCACCCTATATTTCTACCAGGAGATGTTACTTTGCTAAGGACCAGGGGAAAGAATCAAGAATGGGGCCAGGCATGGTGTTTCACGCCTGTAATCTCAGTACTTTGGAGGCTGAGGTAGAAGGATAGCTTGAGTCAAGAAGTTCGAGACCCGCCTGAGCAACATAGTGAGATCTCATCTCTACAGAAAATTAAAAGAAATTAATTGGGGTGTGGTGGCTCATGTCTGTAGTCTCAGTTACTTGGGAGGCTGTGATGGGAGGATCACTTGAATCCAGGAGTTCAAGACTGCAGTGAGAACAGGATCGTGCCATTTCACTCTACCCTGGGTGACATCGTAAAATCCGAACCCTGTCTCAAAACAATTTTTAAAAAAGCATGAGGGACAAATAGGGACTTGCTCCTTGTCTCCCTACAGAGAAGCCCAGGGAAACTGCCTCCCCATGGGGAACAGCCAGGTACATGCTCTGTCCTCAGACTATACCCATGGCAGGGAACAGCTGATATGTCCACCTGCCATGACATTTCTGTCTTCTCAGAGCCAGGTGCTGGTCTGGCCAGCACTGACCAAATGCATATGAGGAATACAGAGAGGAGAAAAATGCTTTTACACTCAGGATGAACTTCTGCCTCAGCTCTTCCTGGAGAGTAAGAGGTCAGCACACACACTTCTCTTTTTGCAGCAAAAAAAAAAAAGGACTTCATTGAATGGTTGAACTTTCTTTAGAAAAAAAAAAGGCCACTCGTCTTGAAAATCCTGTTTCACCTGAGGGGGAAAAAATGGCTCCCATGAATGGGAACTCCTCCATAAAAACCTTTCAATTTCAAGGCCATGAGTAGTCTGCCCTTCTGTCTTGGGCTTTTCTTGGGGACCTTATTTGACACACCTGTGGCCACTGCTGCGACTCCTCTGGAGTCCAGAACCAGCTTTTGTTCCCAACTAAGAACTGGAGTGGAGAGTGAGCTGCTCACATCTCATACATACCGAGGGCCTATTTATGCCTCCTCACATCAGAATCACATTTTTCGCACCATCACCCTCTGTCCTGACTCATGATCACTTGTTATAAACCATGACGTCTCACATATCTGGCTTCACTTGCGAGCAAGGTCTCCTGTGCAAGGAGGCTTTGCCAGATGACCGAAGTTTATCCTCCAAGTGATACTTTCTTTACTACCTTTTTCTATTTTAGTTTCTGCGTTGGAAATGTTTCTGAAATGGCTAATGCACAACACGTTTCCTTTTAAAAAGGACATGAAGCTTAAACTATCTCCCCTCCCCACCATCACTCAAGGTCATTACTGTGAAGATCAAGTATGTATTTCACATCCACGGTTTTACCCCCCAGAGGGTGTGCAAGTATTCAGGACAACAAACAGAATGGCCCTTCTTGGGGATCTGAGTGTTTCTTATGGGTCCTGTTTGATTTGGTTTTGTGTGTGCAACTCTCCCATTGAAAGCTGTCAATGGCCGGGCTCAGTGGCTCAGCCTGTCATCCCGTGCTTTGGGAGGCTGAGGTGGGTGGATTGCCTGAGCCTGCGGGTTCGAGACCCACCTGGGCAACTTGGTGAGACCTCATCTCTACAATAAATCAAAAAATTAGCCGGGCGTGGTGGCGCGTGCCTGTAGTTCCAGCTACTTGGAAGGCTGAGGCGGAAGGATCGCCGGAGCCCAGCAGGTGGAGGCTGCGGTGGCCGGGAGCGGCCACTGCACTCCAGTCTGGGCGACAGAGTGAGACTCCAACTCAAAAAAAAAAAGCTTAGGGCAGAAATCTTCCCTGGCAGAAGGTATAATTATTTCATTAAGATAGAATCCTGAAAGAGGGATCATTGAAATAAAATATATAAATATTTAGGTATTTGTTATATATTGCTAATTGCTTTTCAGAAAATGTATGTATATTACTTCCAGAAGCAGTAGCGTCTTGCCACAAAATGAAAAGTTTTCAATATTCTCATTCAGTACATGAACATTTCTAAGGTAATATGTAAAAAAAAGTATACTTTTAAAAAAAGTCTTCATGTAGAATATTTGACTAGAAGAGGTTAAACACATTCACGTTTATTTTTTAATTAGCAGATTTTACTCGTTGCTTTTTTACAGCTTTCATGAGGATACTAACGTTATGCCAACCATGCTTGCTACAAATATCTGTTTATAATAAATCTCTCAGTTTATAGCAAATCTTTAAAATTTTACCAGATGTTTGACATTTATACATCTTATAGTCCCAGAAAATGAGGAAGCGAAAGTGGAAAGATTACCTGAGCCCTGAAGGTTGAGGCTGCAGTGAGCCATGATCCTGCCACTGCACTCCAGCCTGGGTGACACAGTGAGGCTCCAACTCAAATAAAAACACAAACAAACAAATCAATCAATACAATTAGTGCGGAATTTATTTCTCCTGTGAGCTCAATGTGACTGTTTCTGGCATTTTGCTATTCAAAATAAGATTTTGAAAACCTGGCATCAAAATAAAACACAGCAAACCCTGAAGGGAAGCATGACTATTTTCTCATTCCTCCCATCTCCCAACCCAGTCACTGTTAGTGATTTAATTGTTTTCTAAAAAGAGGGTGTGGCCGGTAATCCTGCATGGAAGCTTTGCTTTCGTTCTGTCAATCAGTCCCAGTGGTTATTATGTTTTCGTGTGTCTACAAATTGTTATTCTAGTCCTGTTTAGCCAAAACAATATACGCTCAACCTTACGTGCAATGTAAGAGCTATTCATAGTTCATCATAACTATGGTTGTTGGAGTCTTTTGTACGGAATTTAGAATATAACACAACTTTTTGACATATAAATAAACACCTCAAAACTTCATAGCATTCACGCAGTAACAGCTTTATATTAATATTCATTATTATTCAATTATAATTTACTCTTATTAATATCTCAGTTCTATTAGAGTCAGATTCATGATTCTTTTTTCATTGCCATACCTATATTGGTTTTCTAGTGCTGCAGTAACAAATTGACACACACTTAATGCATAAAACTATATTCATTTATTATCTTACATTTTGTAGGTCAGATGTCTGACACAGGACTCACTGGGCTAAGAAAACAAGGGCTATGTGGAGGCCCTGGGAAGAATTGGCGTCCTTGCCTTTTGCAGTTTCTAGAGACTTTGCACATTCCTTGGTCTTTGGCCCCCTTTCTAAATCTTTAAGGAAACAGTGGTGGATTGAGTCCTTCTTGCTCTGATGTCTTACTTTCCATTACTCGTCTACTTCTTTTTTTTTTTTTTTTGAGTCAGAGTCTCACTCTGTCGCCCAGGCTGGAGTGCAGTGCAGTAGCACACTCACAGCCACCCCAGTGTCGACCTGCTGGGCTCCGGCGATCCTTTTGCCTCAGCCTTCCAAGTAGCCAGAACTACAGGTGTGTGCCACCACACCCAGCCATATTTATCTACTTTTAAGAACCCTTTTGATTGGATCAAAATTAACTCCATCTGTGACTTTAAGTTTGCCTTGTGATTGAAGATAACAAGAGTTAGAATGTGGAGATTTTTAGGGACCTGTACTTATAACAATATCCAATATGCCTACTATAATTGGTACTAAGTAAATATTTATTGTATACATGAATAAATGGATGAACAAAAGTTATAGAGATGGTATATTCTTTAAATGGTATGAAAGCTTCCCAATAATCTTAATTTTTGAGAAATTTTAAAAACAATGGCTGTGGAAGTTTGCTTTTTAATATATTTTAAGTATCTTACCATATTAGAAACATTCTTTTTTCATACGCAGTCTAATACCAAGCTAATAGATTGACTATTTAGGCACTGTGCATTCCTGCTTAATCATGGTACCATGGATAAGTCTGGTTGGTCATTTCTTAAAGTTTCTTGCACACTGATGAGGCATATGCTCTATGTTGTAGTTTAATATCAGAGTTTATTCACTTAGCATAAAAATGATACTAATCACCTATATATAATAAATGCTCATTATCTGCCCCATACTGGGATGGATTTTAAATATTGCAAATGTTTACTAACTCTTCTCTATCTATCCTGCATGCTCTGTTCCCGTAAAATTTTATAATCAGTCCTCACAACAGCCCTATGTAGCTGGCTTTATTACTGTCTTCATTTTATAGATGCATACAATTAATTTTATAGACACTATGTTCTGTTTTCTTTTCTTTTTTTTTTCCCTTGAGTCAGAGTCTCATTCTGTCACTCACGCTGGAGTGTAGTGGCTCAATCATAGCTCACCACAGCCTTGACCTCTTGGACTCAGGCGATCCTTCCACCTCAGCCTCCCAAGTAGCTAGGACCACAGGTATGTGCCACCATGCCCAGCTAAATTTTTTATTTTTTGTAGAGGTGAGATCTTGTTATGTTGCCAGACTAGTCTGGAACTCCTGGGCTCAGGCAATCCAACCTTTGGCGTCAGCCTCCCAAAGTGTTGGAATCACAGGCTTCTTACTCATTCGTTGAATACTTCTGCATATTTTATCACACAGTCCCTCTTTGTCCAAGAAATCTACCAGGTACTATATTGGCACTGATCTCATGGAGTTATATCCTACTATAGAAGCCAACAAGTAAAATAAAAATAACAACTAAATACATAATTAAAATTACAATTAATGTTGTAAAGAGAATTAATAAATTACAAAGCAAAACCATAGAAGAGCTGTCCTAATTTACAAAGAGGAAAGGAAAATCTCAATTCCTGTCCCTTTCGAAAGTGACTTTTAAGCTGAGATTAAAAGAATGAGAAAGACCCATACCCAATAGGAGAAACCAGTCATACTTTCCAAACTCTTAAGACTTTGCAATGGTTGTTTGAAATTTTCTGGTTAAAAACATTTTTAAAACTTATAAACATATTCTCCCTCTGAGTTATTTGTGATGAAAACCTCTTTGCCTTCTTTTGCAATCTGTTTTTCATTGCTTTCAGGTTGATGTTCATCTCTATTTGTTCATTCCAAAATGAGTAGATATTTACCTAGATCCCATTATTATCAAGAAATAGGATGAGTGCATTCTTCTTAGTTTTGTTCTCTGTCAGTTCATGGCTAGACCATGATAAACATGCCCTTGTAATGAGAATATGGGTCTGTGAAAATATAATCAATTTAGGTAAAAGTTTTGTCTTCCAGTTTAGATGGTTCAATACTTCTCTATAGAATATCATATGTTCACAATTCCAAACACAACATATCACAATTTGTTCACTAACATCAGGCTTTAAGAAGACATTTCACAAGATTACATTGGACTTTTTATAGAGAGAGTAGTAAGAATGCTATTACTTAAATATAATCCTATCAGAGTCTGGATAATAAATCTGAACCTTTTTCTCTTGTCAGATTTTCTTTGCTATTCTTTTTTTTTTTCCCTCACAAAGTGACGAATAAAATCAGTCACAGTGAAGCACTTGGCACTTAGACTGAGATGGCAATTATTGATACAGCCAGGGGGATCAATCTAGGCTGTGTGTTTGAAAGGCAAGAATCATTACCCATAGCTCCTCATAGATCGGGTTGGTTTTAAAATACCAATATTGGCATAGTATTGGAAGTCTGCATGTCAATAAGATGAGTAATGAAGAAGCATGGTAAACATAGCACACATATTTATATAAGAAATGAATTACAAAGACAGAATATAAATACTATGTGTTAAAACATCCAGCGTTTTGCAGGAGATTCTGCTCCTATAAGTGAATGAACTGTTGTACTGGTTCTGCATGCCAATCCCTGAACTTTTGAGATGCAAGATAGTCAAAGGGACTAGTAATATATTGTGGTAAACTATGAAAATCACACTGGGGCGAAATCATCTTAAGGGAATTATAAGCAAGGGTACTTATAGTATTTATAAGCTACTCATCTCACATACTAGGAATAATTATACACAAAGTAAACACATACAAAGAGAAGACGCATTGATTTCACACGGAATGTTCACTTTTGGCTGTGACTGAATTGTTTTCAAGAGTAAACAAAACTCTAATGGAAAAGTCATTTGTAGAGCTTTAAAATGTTTCCCTTCTCATAAATACAGTGGCATCTAGCTGAATAAATAATGCCAAAATACTCTAAGATAATTGATTTTAAAGAGTAATGGTGGAGGCCAAGGAATAATACCGGATCTCTAGGGCATGACTTTCCTCATCCTTAAGACTAGAAATAATGAATATTTTACAGAAATGTTATAAGCAGCTAAAATGCAATGATGGAGAGGAAGACTGAGCAGAAAACTGGGCTCATTGGAAGTACTCAATGAATATTAACCTAAGAATAAGTTCAAAATACTCAGTCTAATATTTAAGTTCTTCTACATTTAAAAATGACATCTTTAAAAAAAAATTAAGAAAATGAAATACAAGCCACAGACTGAGAAAAAAAATAACTGCAAAACACATATTTGACTAGAATGTGACTGAGGAACATAGTTAAACTATCACATAAGTGTTGAAGAAGGCTTAGCCAGTAATGGCACCCATGAGGAAGCAGGTAAGACAATGGATACAACATTGAATTACAAAGGTGCAACACATCTTTATTCCCCCACAATGCCCAGAACAGTACAATAATGTTATTAGCCTTTATTTGATACAGACAGATGAATTTTAGAAAGTAAGTTTAAAGTCCTAGAAAACAAAGCTACTCTACCACAGGTTAATAATTACTGTGAGTCACTATTATTTTCAAAATTTTTTTAAAATGGATGAAAATATTTATGATACATGATAGCACCAAGTGGATGAATTTTCTCTCATGATGGAACACACTGGACAGCTGAAAAGGAACATATGTAATCAGGATGTAAGTGTTCAACTTTACGCTTACCATTTCTAAAACTATCCAAGAAACAGTATTGAATATGGGAGAGAAAAAGATGCCTATGAGAATTCTCAAACATATGACTTACTAAAGTCTAAAGTGAAAAACCAAAGCTCTACTCATATAGGAAATAAATCACTTTTTCTGTCCTTGTTTGCATTATTACAGTGAGTTTTAGAAACAAATCATTACAAACAAATGGCCTTTCATAAAGTCATAGAATAGTTTGTCAGGGGTTATGGCCACAGAAAATACAAAGAAATCATATTTAAGGGCCGCTTTTTCTCTCTTTCTCACTACTTCCCTAAAGTGCTGAGAAACAAGTTGTTTAGAATTTCTTGAATCATGCTGTTCAAGACACACATTGCTCCAAAATGACAAACATTTCATAAGCACTTTTTGTGTTCTGAGACCCTGGAAACCTCCATAGCTTTTCCCCAGGCCTGCCCTATGTCTTCATTTTTACTGCTTATGCTGCTATTTTGTGCTAAGGGAATACTTTCCAAAGTTCTATGCTGTATAAAGCATTCTACAAACAACAGAAGGTCATGGTGGATAGGAATATGGCCTCAAAGTAAAAATAAGTGGGCTCTATGATTGACAGAATAATGACCTCTTAAAGATGTCTACATCCTAATCCCTGGAACCTGTGATGAATATATTACATTGCATAATAAAAAAAGACATTGTATATGTAATTAAAGTTGAGGATTTTGAAGCGGGGAGATTAACTTGATTCTCTAGTGATTCCAGTCTAATGATGTGAAAGAAGGTATAAGAGTGTCCAAGAAAAATGACTGCACAAGAAGAATTGCACACTCTGGTGCTGGCAATGTAGGGAGCAGGGACCCAAGAGAGACCTCCAGAAATTCTTGAGGCCCTCAGATGACAGCCAGAAAAGATATGAGGACTTTAGTCACACAAATGCATGGATATGAATTTCACCAACACCCAAATGAATGAGAAACAGAGCCTTTCTTAAATCTTCCAAAATGCGGCATTTGCTCACACCTAGATCTTAACCCCATGAGATCTGCGTCACACTTCTCGCCTACAAAAATGTAACATCATAAATTTGTGTTATTTTAAAAACCAAATGGGTGGAAATTCATTGCAGCGACATGGAAAATGAGTACAGGCTTAAAACCTTGGTCATCTACTTCTTACTCTGTCTAGTCTTAAGAAAGTTACTGAACTCTCTGAGACTCATTTTCCTCATCAACAAAATGATGGCAATATTAGCATATAGCTCAGATAATTATGAGAATAAAATTAGAAAATATACAAAACACTTTAAAAATTGTCACGCATATAGTAAAACCTTAGCATTAACTATTAACAGCATTACATAAAATTAATATATAAAAAGTATAGATAAGAAAGTCTAGTGTTCAAAATTCTGATAAATCCTGGATTAACTTTTTAAAAAATTATCTTTATTGGCTGGGTGAAGTGGCTCTTGACTATAATTCAGCACTTTAAAAGGACGGGAAAAGAGGGAGAAGTGATTGAGCCCAGGAATTCCAGATCAGCCTAGGCAACGTAGAAAGACCTTGTCTTAACAAAAAAAATCAAAAAATTAGCCAGGCCTGGTAGTATGCACCTGTAGTGCCATTTGAGGAGGAAGGATTGCCTGAGACCAGGATGTCAAGGTTGCGGTGAGTCATGATCGATCGTGCCACTGCACAGTTGCCTGGGCAACAGAATGAGACTTCCGATTCAAAAAAAAAAATCTGATACCAGGTCCAAATCCTCACTCATACTCTATTTTTATTAAATCAGCTTTATTGAAGTGCAATTGATAATCAAAAACTGAACACATTTAACATACACATTTGATGAGTTTGGACATATGTATACCCTGGTAATATCAGCACCACAATCAAGATAATAGATAATGGATTAATTTGTTTATTGTAGGCATTCTCAGAACACTTAGTACATGTACATACTTTTTGAATTTCCAAGAGAATATATACTCTGTGGTGTTTCCCAAAAGTTTTAACTAGAACACCTCATTATACAAAAATCATTTTGCACCCCTATGAATGTGATTTGAAAAACAATAGATTAAATTTGAGAGATTTACACCGTTATGGACTGAATGTTTGTGAATTCCCATGATTCATATATGCAGCCTAATACCCAATGTATTGGTATTTAGAGGTAGGATTCTTTGGGAGACAATTAGATTTAGATGAGGCCATGAGAGCAGAACCTTTATGATAGCACTAATGTTCACTTAAGAAAAGGAAGCTACCAAAGTTCTAGCTCTCTTTCTCTCTTCTTTTTTTTTCTCTCTCTCCACCATGTAAAGATTCAGCAAGAAGGCTGTACATATCTTCAGACTGCCTTCAAAAGACATTGAGTCTGCTGACATCTTTGTCTTGGACCATCTAGCCTCCAGAATGGTCAGAAATAAATTTCTGTTGTTTAAGTCACCCAGTTTATTATATTTTGTTATGGCAGCCTGAGATACATAAAATGCAAACATTCTTTGGGAAGGGTAATATGTTAAGTCATTTATTATTAATGCTGTTTAGTATAGGGCTATAAGAATTTTAATAAGTTATAGGTAATATTTATAATTTGTTGAAAAAAAGCTTTACTGGAATTTACTTTAAAGTTAAAAGGCTGGTTGTAGTTATTATCAGAAAATCAACCACTGCTAATGTAGATGAAAAAAATTTCTGCCTGGCATGACAGCATAAATTTGGATAGTCTAGAGAATGCTGTATTGTTCAGAAAGACTGCACAAGAAGATTTTATACCCAAGATTATCTGCGACTCAAGGATACAAATAGCGTCAAGAACCTTCGAAAAGTGACGTCCTGGTGGACAAAATGTTCTTTACCAAAGGTATGTTGATCGCATAAAGTAGGTTGCACATGTCTGGTGGCAGCTAAAGAAAGAAATTATTGGTTCTCCATGAGCAAAATGTATGTTTCTAGAGCCACAGAGCAAATGCTAGCTGCAAAATAGACATTCTTCGCCATTTTCAGATTTTCTTCCTCATTCCTCTCCAGTCAATGCTTTAAATAATTGGCTATTATTAGGTTTAGAAGATCAGGTAACATATAAATTGCACATGAAGACAATAAACTTTCTCACTAGCAATAAAATGTATATGGATGATTCTGGTGGCGGTTAATTTTCTGTGTCAACTTGAATAGGCCACAAGACGCTGAGATGTTTGGTGAAACAGTATTCTGGGTATGTCTAAGAGGGTGTTTCTGGATAAGATTAACATATAAACTGTTAAATTCAGAAAGGCTGATTGCCCGCCTTAATGTGGTTGGGCCTCATCCAATCAGTTAAAAACAAGTAGATTATAAAGGCTTAAGAAGAGGGAACAGTTCCTCTTTGAATGCTTGAGCTGAGAGACCTTGGTCTTCTCTTGCCCTTGGACTCCAGTTGAAACATCAGGTCTTGAGCCCGCTAGCTTTTTTTTAAGCATTTATTTATTTTTTCTTTATTTTAAAGATGTGGGGTACAATTCAGGGTTAGGTATACAAATGTTGATTATGCAGGTACCCTTGTTGATGAGGTGTGTCCCTCCCTCCCCTAGCAGTTTCCCTCAACTGCCCATCCTACCCGCCACCCGGGGAAGTTTCCCACCACTGCCAATACCTTTCTTATAGTATTATGATAATAGTTCAAGGTTCACTTATGTGAGAACATATGGTCCTCTGTTCTTTGTTTCCGTGATGGGTCACTGAGTATGACTGATTCTAAAATCCATCCAAGTTGCTGTGAAGTCCATATGTTTTCCCTTCTTTATGGCTGCATAATATTCCATTGTGTATCTGTACCACATTTTTTAAAATCCAGTCCAGCTTCTATGGGCAGCATGATTGGTTTCATGTTCTTGCTATTGAGAATAGGCCCGCTAGCTTTTTAGACAAGAATTCACACCAGTAACTCTCTTGTTCTCAGGTCTTTGAACTTGGACTGGAACTATTAAGTCAGGTCTCCTGAGTCTCTAGCTTGCTGACTTCAGATCTTGTGATTTCTGAGCCTCTGTCATGATATGAGCTAATCTCTTATAATAGACCACTTTCTTCTTCTCTCTTTTTACATACACACAGTCATGTGCCCCCTAATGAAGTTTCAGTCAGTGACGAACTGCATGTATAATGGTGAGCCCATAAAACTGTAATAAACATAAAACATCCCTGTCACCTGGTGATATGGTAGCCTCACATGTTTGTAGTGATGCTGGTATAAACACATTGACTGCCCTGCCAGTCACATGAATGCATAACATACTCAATTATGTATAGTACATAATATTGGAAATTAATAATAAACTGTCATTGGTTTAGGTATTTGCTATACTATACTGTTTATCATTATTTTAGAGCATACTTCTTCTACTTACTTAAAAAAAATGTTAACTGTAAACCAGCCTCAAGCACCTCTTTCAGAGGGTTGCCCATAAGAAGGTATCATTATCAAAGGAGGTGACAGCTCCATGCACGTTATTGCCTCTGAAGACCTCCCAGCAGAACGAGATATTGAGGTAGAAGACGGTTATTGATTAGTCTGACCATGTATAGGCCTAAGCTAATATGTGTGCCTGCAACTTAGTTTTTAATTAAAAGGTTTAAAAAGTTTTTTAAAAATTGAAAATAGAAAGCATTTATATATTAAGAATATAAAGAAAAATATTTATATATAGCTATGTGATGTGTGTTTTAAGTGTTATTCCAAGAGTCAAAAAATTTTAAAAATTAAGTTTTTAAAGTAAAAAACTTATAGCAAGCTAGAGTTTTAGTATTAAAGAAAATAAATAAATAAATTTTGTGTAGCCTAATCGTCCAGTATTTATGAAGTCTACAGTGGCCTATGGTAATATTCTGAATCTTCACATTTACTCACCACTCAGAGCAACTACCATTCATGCTAAGTACCCTATACGTGTCTTTTATTTATCTTTTATACCGTGTTTTTTCTGTACCTTGTGTATGTTTAGATACACAAATACTTACCATTGTGTTACAGTTATTTATGGTATTCAGTTCAGTGACATGCCACACAGGTGTGTAGCCTAGAAGCAATAGCCTATACCATATCACCTAGGTGTGCCATAGGCTGAATCGTCTAGATTAGTGTAAATACACTCTGTGATGTTCACACAATGATGAAATTGCCTCATGCAGCATTGCTTAGAACATATTCCTGTTGTTAATTGATGCATCTAGACAGATAGATAGACGACAATAGATAGATAAAATTAGATGCATAGATAGATATCTAGATATAGACAGAGAGAAATATAAATATAGATAAGTTAATATATCTATATCTATCTACCTGTCTACATCTATATATCTATCCTTCCCCCTCCTCACACACAAAGAGACGGAGTATAGTAAATATACATATGTATATGTCTCCTCTTGGTTCTGTTTCTCTGGAGAACTATGACTCATATAGACATTGGTACTGAGAGTGATTCTAGATGAACAACAAAAATGCTCAAAATGTACAAAAAAGATGAGGTTTTGGCCAGTCACGGTGGCTCAAGCCTAGAATCCCAGCACTTTGGGAGGCAGAGACGAAAGGATTGCCGGAGTCCAGGGGTTCTAGAAAAGCCTGGGCAACTAGGAAAGACCTCATCTCTACAATAAATCAAAAATTTGCCTGGTGTGGTGGTGCATGCCTGTCGTTCCAGCTACTTGGAAGGCCAAGGCGGAAGGATCACCGGAGCCCAGCAGGTAGAGGCTGTGGTGGCCATGAGCGTGCCACTGCACTCCAGCCTGGGTGACAAAGTGAGACTCCGATTCAAAAACAAATACATAAATAAAAATAAAGATGAGGTTTCTGCAAATGACTCTCTAAACTTACATTTAAAGACCCTAATGACTCTTTTTCCAGTTGTAAAGAGAGCACTGATAGTCCATGGTATGATCTGGCAGTAGAGATACACGACATATCAACAGTAGATACTCCTAATTAAGCTTCTAGAAGCAAAGATCTGTATGATTGTGTCTGTGATACTTTCAAACATATTTGACAAGCTAACAACTATAATGAACTTGGCTATTTGCTTATAATGTTACCGAACAAAGTGGGAAAAGGAAATGAATGAGTTTAGGGATTCAAGTCCCAGCTCAAGTACCACATAAATTCAATCAAAAGGCATCTCAATCTATCACCTGCATTTCTTGCTTTTTCTGCTTTGTTTTACTCTACAACATCATATTTCACCAATATTCTTTGAAGGCTTTTTTTGATTATTGTAGTGCAATATTTTCACAAGGTAAGGTTAAAGTCTTTTCTGCTAAAGTAAACAAGTCAGTCCAATATCTGGTAGGGTGACTTATTAACTGTGTGACCCTGAGAAAATTATGAATATCAGTCTGCCTACTTTTATTAATTTATGAAATGGAGAAATATACCACTTTGCAGGATCCTGGTAAAAATAAAATGAGAGGTGTATGATAAGCAGTAGACTTGGCTCATGAGAGCGCAGACATTTATCTTGGTTGAAAATATTAAGAATGGGCATCATTAATAAAGCAAACAACAACAGATGCTGGTGAGAATGCAAAGAAAAAGGAACATTTCTACACTGCTGGTGGGAATGCAAACTAGTTCAACCTTTATGGAAAACAATTTGGCTATTTCTAAAAGAACTAGAAATTGACCTTTTCCATGTGACCCAGCAATTCCCCTACTGGAAATATACCTGGAGGAACTCAAAGCATTCTACAAAAAAGATACCTGCACACACAAGTTTATTGCAGTACTATTCACAATAGCAGAAAACATGGAACCCACTGTGCTGCTCATCGAAACCAGACAGGATAAAAAAAAGTGTGGTATATATGCACAATGGAATAGTACACAGCCATAAAGAAGGACAAACATATGGACTTCACAGCAACTTGGATGGATTTAGAGTCAACAGTACTGAGGGATCTATCACAGAAACAAAGAACAGAGTACCACATGTTCTCACTCATAAGCGGACCCTGAACATTTACCATAATACTATAAGAAAGGGATTGACAGTGGCTGGAAACTTCCAGGAGACGAGGGGGGCACATGACATCAATAAGGGTACCCGATCTCAGGCCAGGCAAAGTGGGGACCAAAGAAAGGCCCACACTTTACCTGTATAATGTCCACTTGTATACCTTATCCTAAATTGTACCCCATCTTTAAAATAAAATATAGAAAAAAGAAAATATTAAAACATGAAACCAAATACAAAATAACAACAATGAAAGTTAAACTCACATAGCTAAGTTAGAAACCTATAAGTATAAGAGTCTTATGTGACAAAAATGAAAACTTCAAGTAAGAACAATAAAACAAGAGTGGAATCCAAAAAGCCTGTGAGGGTTTTGGAACCAACAGAGATTCTTTATCCTCTGGAGGTCGAGTTTCCCGTGGCTTTTCAGAAACACAACATAAAGCCTCCAGGTCATGACAAAAAGCCTGCTGCATGCTAAATACTTTCACTAAGACAAGAGGACAAAGAACTGCCTCTCTGTGAAACAAAGACCAGCAAACCGAGTTCACTCACTACTCTAGAAGAGACAAAGAAGTTTATTATGTTTATATAGTAGTTTACAGAGAGCCATGAGGAAGAAAGAGTCACCCAGGAAAGTCCAGAACCCCATAGCTGGACCACAAAGGAGGGTGGGAGCCACGAGGGTTCACGTCACTCGACTGGATCCTGAGAAATTGATAAAAGAACTGGTACAGATCTGGTGAAAAGAGGAAGACCCCATCAGAGTCAGAATAGGAAATATCCTATAACGGGACTCTTGCTTCGATTAGGGCAAGTGTTATGCCCATAGAAAATGATCTTATAGCATCATAATTTTTCAAGGTCTGTTTTTGAGTGAGATCATATGGAACTCTCTTCATTGTTTCTGTGATAAGTCACTGAGTATGAGCGACTCCAAATCCATCCAAGTTGCTGCAAAGTCCATATGTTTGTCCTTCTTTATGACTGCCTAATATTCCATTGTGTATATGTACCACTTTTTTTTTAATCCAGTTCAGCTTCAATGGGCAACACGGTTGGTTCCATGTTTTTGCTATTGTGAATAGAGCTGCAACAAACATATGTGTGCAGTTATCTTAAAAAAAAAAAGAAAATGATCTTAAAAATAAATAACCTAGATGAGAAAATGACCCAGAAGCATGGAGTATTAGTCAAACCAAAAATCCTCAGAACTTATACCCTAAGAAGTAGAAATAATAGAACAATTAGAAAGATACTTGTAAATGTGTATTTAAATCTACATGATACACAGAAAGTAGGGGAAACAGCAAGCATTAAATAAAAGTGAAAATTAGTTTAAACAAATAAACCAATTAAAATTGTGGAGATATATATATATATATACACACATACATACGTATGTATACACATGTGCTTTGGAGTGAACAAAAAGCAATCCTTTACAGATGGTTTAAAGAGCAAACTAAATAAAGTTGAAGTCAAACAAATAGAGGTTAGATCTCAGGAACCACATCTATTACAGCACACTCTGATGGAAAATAAGAAACAAAAGTCAGGTGATAAAACGGACAACTGAAAACATAAATAGAATAAGAAATAGGCAACTTCTGAAGTGATAATAAATGAATTTTTCAGAATAGATGAGATACTTACAGAAAGAGTCTCTATGAAAAAAAGGTCAGAAAACCAGATTAGTGCTTTGATAAGGAAATGGTTAGGATCTTGCTGGAGAGTAATAACATTTGCTAAAATTGGAGAGATAAATTTGGGCAGCATAAAACTCAAGCACGTCTAAGAAGGTGCTTGGAGTTAATTAATCAAGTGAAGAACACTCATGGGAAACTGGTTAGCAGGAAACCAACATTATCGGATTTGGGATTTTGAAAACAATAATGTCATTTTTTTTAAGGGTGAGGTGTTAGTGGAGAGAGTAAGAATGTGGTGCGTACCAGGAGGTAGCAATAATCTAGAAACATTATATTGAAAGTCTGAATATGTATACTGGCAGCAGGAAATAAATGGATTTGGAAGGGCTGAGGCTCATCACATGGCTAACAAGTAGGACTGTTCTAGAAAATAACAATTGAATATGAGGATTACAATGAAAGAAACATCGAAGTCAGGAATGAAAGTGGTGATGTTCTGATTTTGTGATTTTTCAGTGAGAGAAATGTATACAAAGAGGAGGCGAGAAACAATAACTTCTACTTTGTGTAGGTTGAATTTGAGTGCATATCAGATGGTTAATATCCAACTGTCCATAATAGCAAGAGGTTTGGGGGCGTAGGGACAAATTTAGGTCAAGTGAGAAAAATATGAAGTTGTGTCAAATATATGTAATATTTGTGATAAGAAAATGTAGGCAAGAACTGACATTGGGACAGTCTCTTGATAACATTTACGTACTACCACAGCATGAAGCATTCTGTCTTAGACATAGACTGCTCTCGGCAAGCAATGCTATAGTTGTTTCAAACTGACGCATAATCTTCTACATATTTATGGGATACGTGAGATATTTTGTTGTATGCCTAGGATATATAATGATTAAGTCAGGGTATTTAGAACATTAATCACCTCAAGCATTTATAATTTCTATGTACAGGGAATTGAAAGTCCTCTTTTCTAACTATTTTAGGTTTTTTTGTTGTTTGTTTGAGTTGGAGTCTCACTCTGTCGCCCAGGCTGGAGGGCAGTGAAACACTCAGGGCCACCCCAGAGTTGACCTACTGGGCTCCAGCGATCTTTCTGCCTCAACCTTCAAGTAACCAGAACTACAGGCTCATGCTACCACGCCTGGCTAATTTTTGATGTATGGTAGAGACAAGGTCTCGCCAAGTTTCCTGGACTGGTCTTGAACCCTTGGACTCAGGCAATTCACTCACCTCCGCCTCCCAAAGTGCTGGGATGACAGGCTGAGCTACCGAGCCCGGCCTGCTATTTTGAATCACACAATGTAGTTAACTATAGTCATCCTACTCTACAATCAAACATTAACACTTATTCCTTCTATATAACTGTGTGTTTGTACGTTCCCTTTAGCCAATCTCTCTTTATCGCCACCCCACCCCCAAAACACACCCTTCACAGTCTCTAGTAACTGTCATACTACTCTCTACCTCCATTAGGGCAACTTTTTAGTATCCACATATGACCGAAAACTTGAGATTTTTGACTTTTTGTGCCCTACTTATTTCACTTTACATAAGGACCCCCCAGTTCCCTCTTTGCTGCAAATGACAAAAATTTCACTTACTTTTATGGCTGAAGAGTATTCCATTGTGTATACATACCCCACTTTATTTATCCATTCATTCATTGATGGAAACTTCAATTTTTGCTATCGTGAATAATGCTGCAACAAACATGGGGATGCAGGTATCTTTTTAATGTACTCATTTTTGTTCCTTTGGCCAAATACCCACTAGTAGAATTGTTGGATTGTATGGTAGTTCTATTCTTAGTTTTTTGAGAAATCTCCATGCTGTTTTCTGTAATAGCTATACTAATTTGCATTCCCACCAATAGATGTATGCCTAGTTTGTTGAGAGTTTTTATCATGATGCAATGTTGAATTTTATCAAATGCTTTTTCTGTATCTATTGAATGATTGTATGGTTTTTGTTCTTCATTCTGCTCATGTAATGTATTACATTTATTTACTTGTGCATGTGGACCCATGCTTGTATCCCCGGGATAAATCCTATTTGATTGTGGTGTATTATTTTTGGATGTGCTGTTGGATTCAGTTTGCTAGTTTTATTTATCTATATGTTTATATATTCATTCATTCATTCATTTATTGAGACAGAGTCTACTCTGTTGCCCAGACTGGAGTGTAGTTTCATGCTCAAGGCCACCGCAGCATTGACCTGAACTCAGGTGATCTTTCCGCCTCAGCCTTCCAAGTAGCTGGAAGTACAGGTGAGCACCACCAGCCCTGCTAATTTTCTTAATTTGTTGAAGAGACAAGGTCTTGCCAAGTTGCCTGATCAGTCTCCACCCCGTAGGCTCAAGCAATCCCTTCGCTTCTGCCTCCCAAAGTGCGGCAGGGATTACTGCTATGAGCCACCATGCTGGGCACAGTTTGCTAGCATTTTGTTGACCATTTTGTGTCTATATTTATCAGTATCATTTATCTGTTATTTTTGTTCCTGTTGTTGGATATGTTTTTTGGTATCAGGGAAATGCTGGCTTTGTAGAATGAGTTAGAGAGAATTAGAGAATTATCTTCCAATTTTTTTTTTTTTTGGTAAGTTTCTATGTTGTTTAGTTCTGCTTCGATTTTTATTATTTCCTTCCTTTTGGGTTTGGTTTGTTCTTGTTTTTCTAGTTCTTTGAGGTTCAGCAAACAATGTCCTACTGATCTGAAGCACACACAGAAATTATGGCAGACACAAGGGGAACACTTTTAGTCTTCTTCTACACTTATTCTCTCAAAACAATTCCATAACCTCAAATCAGATTATTGAATTTTTTTCCTTAGTTTAATAATATCATATTTTAAAACAAAAAGCAGCATTTAAGAAACAAAATCTTATAATTATCACATTAAAATATACCTTATAATTAGGTTTTAGGGTGTGATTTAGTATTTTTATATAGGTCCTTATTTAGAAAATAGAATTTCATATGTTTGTAAAATATGACTTTTAGCTGACTTGAAAATTGGTTGCTACGTTCAGAGAAGAGAAATAAAAACCATTACAAACATTGTTAACACAGGCAACCTTGGTCCCTAGGGAAAGATAAGGTGGAAAAGCACTGGGCACAGTCTGAGCGCAAAAAAATATTTTTAAAGCAATGATTGTCAAACAGAAAGGAATTAAAGAGTAAGGATTTGCACAAATTTAGCTGCAAAACTAAAACACAAAAGTTTCAATACAGATGAAGATTAATTAGTGTTCAATTTAATCAGATAAGAAAAATGTGAACCAAACCCAAATCATTCTAATCAGATGGTGCACAGCAAATTGGATGATATATATATATATGAAAATAGCTAGATCTTTATTTTTTTCATCTGCTCAATTTCTTTAAGAATGTTTGTCAGGGCAAATTCTGGATTGTTCAAAAGTACTTCACTAAATGCTTTACTGAGCATGTGGATTAGTAAAGTGAATTGCTTCATTCCTATTTAAGGAACCTAAGATTTTTTACTTTTTATTATGTCAATTATCAAGCAAGTGACATATCTCTTTATTGGAACATAAAAATAACTCATTTAAAACACCGTTCCATGTTCAGCCAAATGCACACACACATTCACCATCATCTGTGCCAATTACATCATTACTGAATTATAAATTTGAGCTTTGGTAGTAGGAGCTGGATCAAGAACTAAGTGGTTTATAAAGATCATACACACATTTCAATTGTACATATTCATGCAAGCAAAAAAAAATGTAGAAAAGAAAATTTTAAAATTTGAAGACACCAAAAATTAGTCTGAGAAATAAATAAAAGATGAATAAGATCTCTGTATTCAAAAACTACAGAGAATTTTTGAGTGAAACTAAAGAAAACCTAACAAGGTGAAGGATTATGCCAAATTGTATCTGTTGGAAGACTCAATATCATAAACCTGTTAAATTTACCCAAATTGATCTGTAGATTTAATGAGAGCCCCATCAAAATCTCAAAACTTTATATATGTAAATTGGCAAACTAAATTTAAAACATATATAGAAAAGTAAATCGCCAAGGTCAGTCAGGGCAATCTTCATGAAGAAGAACAAAATGAGGGAATTTACACTACCACATATCAAGATTTATTATAAATAAATTACTATAATTATCCTATAGTTATTAAACAAATGTGTCATTGACTAAGAATAAACAAATACATAATTTCCAAATTAAATATAATAAAGAAACATTGGAGAAAAGTGGTCTTTGAAGTAAATGGTGCAATTGGCTACCTAGTATTGGAAAAATAAATTCTTAGTCTTTTCTCACACCATACATAAATATCAATTTCAGATGTATTAAGGTTCTAACTAGAAAGCTTAAAACAATTATGTGGTAGAATATTATATTATATATCATTAATATGTGACAATCAGATAATTTTTGTAAAAAATAAAATAAGGTCCTAAAAATAATCCAGAAATGTAACTAAATGTTAAAGATAGAGTCTAGGTTAATGGTTCTCAAGCTTTTGTGAATCTGAGGTTCCTTTGAGAACTTATAGAAACTGTTAAATTTGGCTTTGAAAGAAAGTTGCACACTCATGCACACAGGCATACAAAACATTTAAAAGGCTATACACAATTTCCAAGGGGTCATAGACTCCTTGAAACCGAAACAGCCTTAAGGAGCCCAATCAAAGAACGATTATTTTAGAGCACTAGAAAACCCTCCTATTCAGGAGACTTATCTCACTACAAAGGACGCACACAGACTCAAAGTTAAAAGATGGAAGATGAGTTTCCAGGCAAATGGATCACAAAAGAAGGTAGAAGTTGCGATCTTAATATCAGACAAAACAACCTTTAAGCTCTCAAAAATTTTAAAAGATGCAAAAGGACATACATACTGATAAAAGGTTCAATTCATCAACGAGAAATATCCATCATAAATATATATGCACCCAACACAGGAGCACCAGCATTTATAAAGCAACTACTAAATAAACTAAAAAAAGATATTGACTCTAACACTATTGTGGCAGGGGGCTTGAATACCCCACTGACTGTCCTAGATAGATCGTCGAGGCAAAAAATCAACAAGGAGATCCAGAACCTAGACTTGACACTTCACCAAATGGACTTAGTAGATACCTACAGATTATTCCATCCAACAACCACAGAATATACATTATACTCATCACCACATAGAATATACTCCAAGATTGATCACATTCTTGGCCATAAATCAAGCATAAACAAGTTCCATAAGGTTGAAATCTTGCCATGCACATTCTCAGATCACAGTGGAATAAAAATAAATATTAAAACCAACAACACTTCGTCAAAGCCCACAAAGACATGGACACTAAACAGCATGATGCTGAACAGTGAATGGGTCAACACTGAAATCAAAGAAGAAATGGAAAGACTCCTAGAAACAAATGAAAATGAAGAAACATCTTACCAAAACCTCTGGGATGCCATGAAATCAGTTCTCAGAGGGGAATTTATATCTCTACGAGCACACATCAAGAAAATGGAAAGCTCACAAGTAGAGAGCCTAGCAAATCATTTAAGGGAGCTGGAGAGAGAAGACCACCAAAACCCCAACTTTAGCAGAAGAATCCAAGTCACAAAAATAAGAGCCCAAATATGGGACATAGAAGACAAAAATATTACAGAAAACATCAACAAAAGAAAACCCTCCTTAGGTTGGTTTCTATTGCATTAGTCAGAAAAGTATATGGATAAAACACAAGACAAATTTAACCCAGTGCTT